>JADLZL010000399.1:0-73315 GCA_015844335.1 Chrysopogon serrulatus | reverse complement strand
ACTCCCTCCATTATTTTTTTGTAAAGGCGTTTAGGCCCATATCTCGATACCAAGGAAATACGATACGAATGAAGAAGGAGCATTAATTCCCGTTGAGAAGCGTGAGCGGTGGGTTCATGCGTTGCGTTTTTGCATGCCTGCATGCACAACCAATTTTCATTTGGACTACGTAGCGGGGTGAAAAAACAGCGCCACAAGAACGGCGCCGGCCATTTGGAGAAACCGCATTTCGTGAAATCGCTAAAATATCTACGTTTGTCAACAAACAAATGAGCGCCAATTTTAAAAACTGAATTTGCCAAAACTTGTGCGCGCTTACAATCCAAAGGCTCTTTGGTCTTCCCCACCTGCCTTGTCTATATATCCCCGCATACGTTCTTGAGCATGTATTCATGTCCAATCCGCTTCCATGGCACACCCACCTCCGGACAAACAAATTGACCTTAATGGACCAGGACCAAATCCGTAATCGATCTCAATGAACCCGTGGTTGAACAAGAAGATGAAGAGGGTGCTTTGCAGGAGCGGAACAATGTCGTCGAGGTTTACCTTCCCAATCCAAATGATTGGGAAGATTTATCTGATTTGAACAACTTGTTCTGGGAACCGACCGAAGAAGGTGAGTTTTTCTTCTATATTCTCCTACGAATTTTTTTTTTTTCTTTCATGTTTTGATGACCTGTTTGTTAACGGATGCACGACATGAAGCTGAGCAACCTGAGCTGCCTGACTTAACTGAAGAAGTTTTGCCGGACTTGAATGTTTCTGGTAACGAGGAACCTCCTTTTTTGTACAGTTCGTACGTGCTTGCTTGCTTGCTTGTTTTTGAACTGTACGTGCTTGCTTGCTTGCTTGTTTGCGTGTTTAGGTGGCCGCCAGAAGAGAAAGCAGTATAGTGATGCAACAAAAAGAGATGTGTATGCAATGCTTCTAGAGGGATCAGTAGATGGCCATTTGCCAGATGGGTTGACACTGCATGTATCTGAGGCCATGGGTGTTTCTTTAAGATGTGTGCAACGTATTTGGAATAATGGGCGAAAGGGTGGAGGCATGCGTGCAGTTGTGAATAGAAGGGTTAAGAATTGTGGCCGAAAAAAAATTGAAATCCTGGC
The DNA here is from genome assembly GCA_015844335.1 of Chrysopogon serrulatus. Lineage (NCBI taxonomy): Eukaryota > Viridiplantae > Streptophyta > Magnoliopsida > Poales > Poaceae > Chrysopogon > Chrysopogon serrulatus. Next base: position 72,203 of record JADLZL010000399.1, on the reverse strand, counting down.
AGAATCAATTCGCAGCATTCCATTTCAGAATCGCACAACAATGGCAGATTTAGCAAGAGCACTTGGTGTTTCCACGACTGTAGTTTGTAGGGGTTTGAAGGGGAAGGAAATTGAACGCCACTCAAATGCCATCAAACCCTATCTGACAGATGAGAACAAGAAGGCTCGTGTTAAGTACTGCCTCGACCAGTTAGAACCAGACACAATTCATGATCGTCCAGTATTTAAATCCATGTACAATGTGGTGCACATGGATGAAAAGTGGTTTCACAGGACACAGGCTAATCAGAAGGTCTATTGCACACCGGGTTAAGAGAAGCCTCGTCGAACTTGCAAGAGCAAGAATTACATTGAGAAGGTGATGTTTGTGACTGCAGTTGCACGACCTAGATTTGATGATCAGAATGCCTTGACATGGGATGGAAAGATTGGATTACATCCGTTTGTTGAGAAAGAACCTGCTAAGAGGAAAAGCCCTAATAGACCTCGTGGTACTATGGTCACCAAGGTAATGACATCAGTAACCAGGGACATCTTCAGGCGGTTTGTTATTGATAAGGTGTTGCCAGACATCAAAGCAAAATGGCCTGTTGAGGACCGACATAAGACAATATGGATACAGCAAGATAATTGTAGGACTCACATTGATGTCAATGATCCTGAGTTCTGTGCTGCGGCACAAGCAGATGGGTGGGATATCCGTTTGATGTGTCAACCCCGCAAATTCCCCGCATCAGTAATGTTTTGGATCTTGGCTTCTTTGCAGCCTTGCGGGCAATGTTTCGGAGGAGAGGGATGCCGAAGGATATTGACGACATCTTGCTTAAGGTTGACCAAGCTTATCAGAATTATCCAGCGGCTTTGACAAACAGAGTGTTTTTAACTTATCAGGCATGCATGGAAAAAATATTGAGAGAAAAGGGTGGCCATCATTATGAAGTGCCTCACATGAAGAAGGGGGCGTTGGAGAGGTTAGGAGAACTACCGAAGACTTTGCCATGTGATCCGGCCATTGTGCAAGAAGCAATAGCATTTCTGGGTTAGATGATGGCTGTGTGTCTTTTTATTTTGTACTCGTATGCTATTGTAATTGAAAAAATCGATAGTTGTTGGCTCGCAATCAAGAAGTATGCAGGAAAAAACAATAAGAAAAAACAATAAGAAACAGATAGCAAGAAAAAACAAGAACAAAATCATCCGTCTCTCACTAGGATACCATAACAATACGGAGTAGGGAAAAATCAGTAACATAATCATCCGTTTGTCACAAAAATAAATAGATTAAGGTAAAACGCGATAACCGTTTTGAATCATGTCGATGCCAAACGCTGCATCACGAACGTCGACATCTGAGGCGCCAAAGTATGCAGGGATTATGCGCGCCCCCATGATCATGAAAGCAATATGCCCGCAGAAGTTTGACATGGAGACGTCCCGTGGGCGCCGACGCGAGCTTTAGAAGAGCCTTCGCTTCTTCTTCGTCCTCCCACGGCGGATGCTCATCGGCGACTTGGACCGCCTCGCCGACTTGGACCGCCTCGCCTTCAGACTGCCGACGTGGACGGCGTCGCCAAGCAACCCAGCGAGCTTCATGGCCGCGCCTCCATCATCAACTAGGTCCTCTTCTTCAGAATCCGGCGCATAATTCACGCCACGGACGAGCGGTGTGCCGAGCATGGCCGGGCGGCGGCCGTCTGTCTTCGCCATCGACCCGTGTCCTCCTCTTCTCAATCTGCACATAATTGACTCCACGGATGAGCTTTGTGCCGGCGGTGAGGTTGTTCCCAGCCATCCCGTTAGAAGAAAAGAAGCCGAGAAGCCAGCCCGAGGAAGCCACGCATGGCTCTATTTTAACAACTCCTTGCATGCAAACGCTTCGTTTTCCATGTATATGAATAAATGCTGCACAACTCTCTACCTCCACCACCTCGATTGGAATGAAACGCCTAACAAAAAATCAAAACCCCCAAAACGCAAAACGCCCTACAAAAAAAATGGAGGGAGTAATAAGTAAAATAAGCCCCATCATGGTTCGAACAAAACCCCGACCAAGAGTATACCTTGGGAGAGAGCTTAGCCTTCTTGGATCTTGTTCTTCCGGGCACATTAACATCTCTCGCTTGATCCAAAGTAATAGCTTTCCTCTTGCCTTCTCCTTTCGAAGAAGCTGTACCCGGAGCTACCGGTGTTTTTTCATGAGGGTTGCCGGGGATGGAGCATTAAAACCTAAGGCGTGGGATGGGTCCAAATTGGTAATATTGGACTACTTGTGAAGGAGGGGTAGGCTTAGGATCCTACAAAAGACAGTACAATACTGAAATTAAAAACAAAGTCAGGAAAAGAGGTAACTGTGAGTATGAAGAAAGTTACCTCACTGTCAGAATCAAATTGAGCATACAAATCTTGACACAAAGGGTGCACTGGCATGTTAAAAATATGGGCACGCCATTCTTGCCACCAAGAGGAAAACAAAGGATGGGCAGCTTCTATTAATCCCAAAGGTAAGGGCATGAATTCTGGCAGATCCCATCCAAGCTCAAAAACCCTTTTTGCCTCCATTTCAGCTCCTATTCTCTCTCTGGGCCTTATGATGGTTGAGAAAAACAATCTTGGGGGCAGTTGCCCACAGCCTAGCTGCCTAGCTGACATGTTTGGATTATAAAATTCATAAGAAGGATTCAGCAACCTCCCATGGTGAAACTCTACTGGCAATACGCAAGGCTTGATGAAAGAATTAAAGATCTCTGTAGCAACCCTATCTGAGCAGCCAGAATCATAACTGAATTTGCAAGGAAGAGTCAGAGTATCACTTTCTCTATAAGGAAGCCATATCACATGATTGAAGCCTTTAAAGAATAGCTTGAATAGATGGCCAAGGTCTATATCAATGGTAATAGCAAATTTTGCTTCTCCATAAGTTTGACAGCCTTCTCTTTCACTTGGCCGTCCTCATCATCATTGATGAAGGGAAACCCAAGGTGTTAAGGTCCACAGAGACTATTTGGTGCATGTACAATTGTAGCCACATCCGCACAAACCACCGGGGACCATTTACACAATGAATTTCCCCATATTGACGCTTATCCGAACAATGGTCCGATGCATCATGTGATAGACCGACTCTCCCAGGAGATATTTGCCTAGAGGAATTAAAGTTCCTGCAGCCCGGCTCCTCGGCCATTACCATGTGATTGAGAGTTGGCTCATTAGATTTGCCACAAAAAACAAACTGCGAGCCACATGTTCGAGAAAGGCTTTGTATTCCTTGCTATCAACAGACCCTGTGGACATGTAAGTCTGTATGTATTTAGTCCATCCGCTTCCCGATTGGACTGCCTTCTGGTTGTTGTTGTGCTTGTACTTGGAGGGGCATACTGGTGCCGTTACATTAAGGCCTGTCATCATGAAAACATCGGCCAAAGTAAAAGACATCGGGCCATGACCAAAGATGAAAGAATTAGCAAATAAGACCCGAAGTGGGAAGCTGCTATCAAGAGAGAGTCGTGTTTTGGGTGTTGCCGACAGAGATAATTCTAAGCAATGCTGAATGTCCTGAGAATCCCAGTGACTACTACTCTTGTTCAACATTCTCTGGTACCACTTCCGCCATCCAGAAATCGAGGGGAAAGGCCAGGTTTTGAAAGTGTTTGGCCATCGGTTCGGGGAAGCTACTCCGGATTTGAAGGGGATCCTCAAAGTTTCTTTCTCTACAAATGCGATTGGATTGGGATCTCCCATCGGACCCAAGAAGTACGAATCAGGGTTCGTAGCATAAGGAATCAAAATTTCACCCTTGTATTCCTTCAGAAGAGTAGAACGGCCGAAAGAGAATCAGGAAAGATGAAAGATCAAATAAAAATTTGCCGAATACATGAAAGGAATCGAGAATACCTCTGGAACTCCATCAAAGGTCGCCATTGGGGATTAAAAGTAGGCTCGAATCTGGAACGAAGAAGAGTCGGATTTTGAGTGGCGGCTACGGAGTTGAACAGTGTTGACCTAAATGAGAAAAGAGTCTGTGTTCAATTTCGGAACAAAATCACTTTTATCCCGAAATTGAGGGGGCATGTGTTAACACTGGATTTTGGTAAAGACCAATGACAAAATGGGCCGATTCAAGAAAATCTATGAGAAAGCGTAAATCCAACACGTTCGGCAAATGAGTGTGCGGTCGGCTAACTTTGAGCTATTCGGCAAGCGTATATGCGATTGACTCCGGGTGATTCGGCAAGCATTGGTGCGGTCGGCTATCTTTGAAGACGGTGGCTCCATTCGGGAAGCGAAAGGTGGCAAGCAGGAAGCCGAATAGAAGAAAAACGTGATGATCAAGGACTCCGAGGAAAATTATAACAAGAGTCTCGCCATACTTTTGAGTTACCTTTAATATATTGTGTAAGTCGTGATCTCTTAGGATTCATGTTATGTCCAGGGTATAAATATAGACCCTCGACCATTGTAAAAATATACACAATCAAATCAATACAACCGGCCCCGTGCCACGTTTTCGAGTCTTTTTGTCGTGTCGTCGAGTTCTTCGAGAGGAGCCATCGATCCGTCGACCTCCGTAAGTTCCGGCAACCTTGCTATCATGTATAGTATCATGCGGTGAATTTAGATCTTGATGCAAGTAGTCTTGTTCGTCTCGATGGGATGGCCGTGCGGCAGGCGTCTACTTGATGATCAAGAAGTCTTTGCTTATGCTTTGTCTATCTCGACTAGATGGCCGTGCGGCAGGCGTCCGCTTGATAGCTTAGCGGGGCAAGATAGTTATCGGTTCTTGGTTAGATCGTGAGTCGTGCGGCAGACTAGGATTTGGCTCAAGGATTAGTTATCGGCTCTATTAGATTTGGCAAGATCTAGTAGATTCATTAAGTTATCACGTGGTGCATGTCTTTAATGTTTTAATCATTTGTAACACTCTTTTGCCCAATCTAGATTTGGTCGGTTTTAAAACTCCTTATTTTATAAGATCTATATGCTCTTTAATGTTCTTTACTCTTATATTGTCATAGATCGTATGCTTACGTGAGTTTAATTAGATCAATCTAGATTGTTACATGTTGCGGGTTCTTGCACGTTAGAAACGGTTAGACTTCGATAGGATCGGGTATCGTGCGGCGGATGCAGGTCTTTGATTAGTTTATTCGTGATAACTTGTATGTTCCTTCTTCATGGACCCCAAGTCGGCTTTGTATTGCCGAGCTTGGTTATGCTTCAATTCATGGTTAACTTTCACTTGTTCAAACATGTCTTCTTATGCATGCATGTTCGGTAATCAATACACTACGTGTTTCACCTTCATATTAGCCGAATGAATCGTATGCATGATTGGCGCATGACTTCTATAGTCGTATGTCGTCGTAAGTGGCTTCGGGGGCCGTATATACGGAACTGTGCGGTCTCATCCGACACGTTCCGATTTTGTATTTAATAGTTTCTTTGTCCCTTGTCGGTTTTTCAGGTCAAACCGACCGGCACGCTTTCCGGATCTCCAAACCGTGCGGGCCGTCCGATTGAAGTCACGCTTTTTCGCTTGCTTTGTGCTTGGCGCAGGTGCAGATTTTGTGCCAACAAGTATATGTAGTGGAGTTCCAAAAGAGGGGCTTGCCGCATGCACACTTCTTGCTAATAATGGAACGGAAGTACAAGCTCACATGTCCGAGCAATATGACAGGGATTATCGGTCGCGTCTGCCAAACAAGAAGAAGTACCCTCGAGCTATACAAGATGGTCACCAAGCATATGATGCATGGTCCCTGCGGACATCTTAATCCATCTTGTCCGTGCACGGCTGGTCGCCCTTCATGCAAGAACCGTTACCCACGCTCTTTCTGTGATTCAACATCACAGGGAAAGGATTCATACCCCATCTACCGGCGACGCAATGATGGACGCATGGAGAAAATTAGAGGCCATTACCTCAACAATCAATGGGTCGTGCCTTACAACCCTTGCCTGCTACGTACCTTCAACTGCCATATAAATGTTGAGGCCTGCGGTAGCATTAAATCAGTAAAGTATCTATTCAAATACATATACAAGGGACATGACAGGGCCTCCGTGGTGATGAGAGAGTCTGATAAAGCAGATAAGGAAGGAAAAATTGATGAGATCAAGCAGTATAGAGATGCTCGGTGGGTGACACCTCCAGAAGCGTTGTGGAGGATTTATGGCTTTGATTTGAGCAAGAACCATCCACCAGTACAGCAGCTACAACCTCACCTCCCCAACATGCACATGGTGTCATTTCATAAGCGGGATAAGGTTGAACGGATCGTTAAAAAGCCAGGTGTAGAGGAGTCAATGCTGACAGCCTACTTTGATGCAAATAGGGGCGTATCCGTAAGCCCGTGAAATCTTGTATCGGGACTTCCCGCAGCATTTTACCCGGCGCCTAATGGTAAATTCTGGCGTAAAAAAGAAAAAACTCTATTTTTCAAGTTGGCGAGTCATCTCGGCTCATCCCGGCCGAGGGAGAATGCTACTTTCTTCGTGTTCTCTTAAACAATGTTGCTGGTGCTACCTCATACGAGGAACTGAGGACTGTTGATGGTGTGCTCCTACCTTCATTCCGTGAAGCTGCAGAAAGGAGGGGTCTAATTGAAGAAGACAATACACTAGATGAATGTCTGACCGAAGCTAATTTCTTTCAGATGCCTTCTTCTCTACGCCGGCTTTTTGCAACAATATTGGTATTCTGCGAGCCACATGATGTGATGGGGCTATGGAAAAAACACTATGATACAATGTCAGAGGACTACAGTCGCAATAGTCCATCCCTAGATTTGGTGCAACAGATGGTTTTGATAGACATTCGAAACATGCTGCAGTCTATGGGGAAGAACATAAGGTCATTTCCTCTTCCAGATATTGATGACACATACGATAGTAGCAGTCATATTCCTCGTGAGATATTTGAGGAAGCTAGCATTGATCAGAATCCTGAGGATGTGCTATTGTGTGACTCACTCAACGCCGAGCAAAGGTCTGCCTATGATGAGATCATGGCTACTGTCTCTAGCAAACAAGGCGGGCTCTTCTTTGTGGATGGACCCGGAGGGACAGAAAGACCTTTTATATAGAGCACTTCTTGCAAAACTACGTAGCCAAGATAAGATTGCCTTGGCAACAAACTACATCCGAGTCGCAAATCCCATAATGCCGTGGGAGGACGGCCCACTCGCGTTTTAAGATACCTCTTACTCTTCAAGAGGGCGGTTGTTGTAGCTTCACGAAACAGTGAAATGCTTGCCAAGCTGCTACAACAAGCAGCTCTTATAATTTGGGGACGAGGCATCTATGACAAAGAGACAAAATGTGGAAGCACTAGACAACAGTCTACGAGATATAACAAAGCCTGGTCAAACCTGCCTTTTGGTGGAAAAACGTTGTCCTTGGTGGTGATTTTAGACAAGTCCTCCCCATTGCGGAAAGGATCTAGGGCCCAAGTAGTCGATGCTTCTCTCCGAAGGTCGTATCTTTGGGAATCCATGCGCCCGACTAAAGCTTGTCCGCAACATGAGGGCTCGTGAGTGACCATGGTTTGCGATTATCATTTAGCGCATTGGTTGTGGAACGGAAGAAGTTAATGAAGATGGTGATGTACGCATTCCAGACGAGATATGTGTCCCATACTCTGGCGATGCCGATAGAGATCTTCATACATTGATAGACACCATCTTTCCAGATCTAAATGCAAACATGGCGGACAAAGACTATATTACCACCAGAGCTATTTTGTCTACACGTAACGATTGGGTGGACATGATCAATATGAAGATGATTGATATGTTCCAGTGGCGGGTGAGACTGTATCACGTTTTGACTCTGCATAGATGATCCATATAACTACTATCCATCGGAGTTCCTTAACACTTTGACTCCCAACGGACTTGCCTCCACACGCCTTAAAGCTAAAGCTCGGGTGTCCCGTCATATTGCTTAGGAATATTGACCCTGCCCAATGGGCTATGTAACGGTACAAGACTGGTGGTGCGGGGGTTTCAGAGAAATACAATTGACGCAGAAATTGTGGTAGGGCAAAGATCTTTGGGAAGCGGGTATTTCTTCCTCGAATACCATTATGCCCGTCTGATGATGAGATGTTCCCGTTCCAGTTTAAGAGGAAGCAGTTTCCTATTAGGCTGAGCTTTGCCATGACGGTCAACAAGTCACAGGGCCAAACCATCCCGAACGTGGGTGTGTACTTGCCCGCACCGGTGTTCTCTCATGGACAATTGTACGTTACGATGTCTAGAGCCACGTCAAGAACCAAGATTAAGATCCTTGCCCTCCCCCCTGATGTGGAATCACAGGAGGAGGAGGCCAAAAAGATACAAAGGAAAAACGCTAAAAAGAATGTCGAGGGGAAAAAGTTTCAGAATATATCAAATAGAAAAGCTAAGAATAAGAAGACCCCAATAGTGAATGGAACTTTCACGAAGAATATCGTATATAAAGAGGTTCTAACACCATAGACAAGGTAATATAGCATTACTAAAGCGTACAATATATTTTATTTTTTATGTTCAATTTATATATATTTATACAAATATCATGCCACCAACGTTATTTTTTTGTTCCTAGGTATTTTTAAATGGATTATTATTGGACTTCTTTGGATAGATGTTGTATACGCACTATGTACCAACTGGACAATTATTGTTTTGCTTCACAAAGCATTCTGTGGAAAATATTTTGTAGCTGAAATGTAATTTTAATATTATTTAGGGTCTTATCATGTGAGATCTGTATCTTATTGTGCTCGCGTTAGTTAAATAATATTTGACATTTAAATAATATTCAACATTTAAATAATATTCGATAGCCGAAAAGTGGTATATGACTTCGTCATGCTATCATCATCCTTCAAAGAGATATGTGTTGATATTACGTAGACTTGAAGGTAAGTAACAAACTCGTAATACACATTATCTTCTATCTCTGGACAATTAACCAACCTCCAAAAAAAGGGCCACGTCTTGCACACGACAGCCTCGCCTCGGTCTTAGCCTTGCCGCCACACCACAAGCACAGCCATGCCGGTGCCGGTAGACGTGATCCCACAATTCTGGCGTTGTCGTTGCAATCGCCTCGACGCAAAGTTCAATGCATCGTCCATGTAACCATGTACAAACAGGTTATTAAAAATTGAAAATGCCATTCAATGATTAAATTCAAAAGTTTAAACAAAAAATAAACATGCCGTTGGAATCTTTAATTTAAAAAGTTGAATAAAAAATTTAAAAATTTCCGCACCGTGTACAAACATTTTATATTATATTGTCTTATTTATTGTTCTTTCTTCTAATTCTAATTATATAAAAGGCTAAGTTATATTAATCTTTACTACATATCATTCTTCTCCAGAAAATGTGTAATTTAACACGGCACCCAGATTACCGTAAAAAATACAGTACAAAAGAACATGCTGTTGCGATTGACGTATGCGGGGATATGAGATACGAGTTATCACAGTGCAGATACGTAAGTCGTATGCTCCTGCTTTTATTACTTATTATTTCCTGTATATTATATTATTCTATTATAATCACTATCATGTTTGCAGTTTCTTTTGCCGTGGCTACACCTTGGAAAATATATGCTTTATGTTTTTGACCAACAAAACAAGAAAGTTACCATGATTGACCCTAGGCCTGTTGAATCATGATGTGAAGATACACCCGTGCTGATGTATGCCAAGCAAACTCTTGGGTTTAACAAACATTACATGAAAGCGATGAGTAAACATATTCGTAAATCGAACGAGGATATCTTCAAATGGAAATTCTTCCGTGAAAACAACATTCCGGATGACATAGATGGGTAACTAACTCATAGTGATCATCGCTTGCAATTATAACATACATCATTCAAATATTTCTTTATATCGACGACGGTGAACCTTGCCGTAGATACTGAGTGGATATCTTATTCTGCAAAGATATGTCTGCGTGGAATCATCCTAAAGGCGCACATATTTATACGGTGAGTATAACATCATTCGTTTTAAGTTTTTATGGTAGATTTTTCAAGATACGCATTGTTAGCCATGTTACGGATACTAATCTATTTTTTACATATATACTCAGGATGGTGTGGAGATGCGACGGAATTTATTTGTAGATTTATTGGCGCACGAAAAAAATGGTTATCGGAGATATCTTCCTGTCGATGTAAAGCATTATCTTAGACGCATCACGTAAAAAGTCTATATCGTAGAGAATGTGAGATGTGATACCATTATTATGCGGTTGTATTAATTTCACTATATTTATCTTTACGACTAAATGTCACTCTAACAATGGTATTTAAATTTATGGTATTGTTATCTTATCGTGCAATCTAGATGTTGTTAGATCAAAAATTGATGTCCCGTAGCAACGCACGGGCACGCTACCTAGTAGCATATAACGGCTGAAACACACGTGAAGGGTGCACGAAAGCGTTTTTTTTGGCCAATACATGCTCAGCAGGTACTATCCTGGCCGTCCAACTCCTCCTTGAGATATGTGCACCCATCAGGCATCAGTACTACATACTTCTATATTTTATCATGCTATACGTATACGTATACAGTACACTTTAACGGATACAATATAAGTATGCATCTCTTCACTTTTGAATCTGAGCCAGTCCGGTACTCGGTCTCTCTCCCCTCAAGTCCTCAGGTCTTCTTCTACCTCTCAACCAGCACCATTTCTCTTCTCCCCAAGATCCAAATAGATTTCTTCCTCATGGCCGCATTGAGCGCACTCTCTCCCACCTACATTTCTCTTCCCCAATCCCTCTCTTCTCCATTCTATCTCTCTCTTATACTCTCTACCGCCGTCCTCATCTGCTGCATGAGATCTCCACCGCCCGCTGCTCTCGAGTCACTCCATCTCTTTCCCTCCTAGCCCAGCTCCTCTGTCTCTGCATTCTCTCCAAATGACCCGGATCTGCTCGCCCAGCGCCTTCGACTTCGTCACACGGCACCGCCGCCACCATTTCACCACATACGTCATGTATTTGGTAGATGCTTGGTTTCGTTGACTCAAGCTGTTCCAAGTCCAAGGTAGTACCTCTAACTGCTAAATGCATTTTTGCCTGGTTCCACTGCCGTGTGATACCCATTGATTATTCTTTCTTTTTTGCTTTCACTGATTCCTTCCCTTTGTGTCTTTTTTATTTATTATTTTGGAGTCCTTTCAGTTATGCAATTTGGGGTCCATTCAGTTAAATGGCGACATTTTTTTTTTTTTTGCAGGCACCGATTATGGCATAGCAGTTCTTTCCCCTGGTGCAGAGCAACCTTTTGCAATTCTGAACACTGTTGTTCTCTTCTGCCCTGGCTGTAAAGGACCCGGCTGTAAAAGTACTAACATGCTCATGGTCTTGCTACGGGTTGAGAAAACTGTACTGGAAGTTCCGAGATCTCCATGATTTGTCTAAAACCAACAAAATTATTTGTATCCAAAACGAACCTTAGATTTGCAGTGAAGCACTAGTGGTTAAAAGTAACTTTTTGAATATCATTGATTTCACTGTCACACATGGACAGGTTAAAAAAAAGTAGTATGTTTTACTCAAGAAATGAATAAGCAAAATAAATAATTCTGAATCTCGATAGTACAATTTAGATAAAAGATTTGATAACAGTTTGTGTCCTTTTTATCTGATTCTCTCTTTTGTTTTTCTTTTAGTTTGAAATTTAGAATCGATTCAGTGATGCATTTAGATTTGAACTACTCTATTCTAAGTGCTTGATAATCGTTTTCTGTTTTTAACTTATGAATTATGCTAAATCAATTTACCATCCCTTCCTCTGTCTTAATAGTATAGTTCAAGCCTGAAAAAGCAGCTTCCCGGAGACACTCAGTGATGATTCATTCTGTGCCAGGTTGCTCGAGATGCCTCAAAAAGGTACGGAGTATGCAAAATTTAATATCTTTCCTTTATTGACAGTCCCTCTCCTCCAGGTTATGAATATTAATTGCCATCTGCGCACCTCTTATGTAGGTATTGCTGATTTTGTTGATGGAAACCAACAAGGATTTTCAGTTGGAAATGCAGTTCTTCTCAGCCTAGTATCTCTAATTCAAAACATAAGTTAGTTGTCAGTTGGCATCTTCTTTACTTGCATGACTAGTCATCATTTTGGCAAGTACATTTGTTTATTTTATTGAACTGTTATGTTCTACACAAGTGTGTAACAGAACCGTGTCCAGACATTGTAACTTGAACTGACAAAAAATAAAATAAAAATTAGCAATAGCTTGGTTCATTGGGAGTTTCGGGTGCTCTATTTATTATGCTGCTTCTGTAGGAAATGTTTGGTTGTAGACTTGCTGTCATGTGAATTCATAGAGTGAAGAATTGTTTTCATTTTTCATATATCAGTAATGGCTTCCTTGATTCGTCCTTCAGCATATCATGTTTTCGCGTTCATATGTAGTTTTCCAAGGCAATTAGCCAGCTCCTTTTACCGAAGCAAGGACAAGAGTGCAACTTAGTATAAGAGGAAAGTGAATACTGATTTCGGTGCTCGCAATGAAGAATCAAATCAAAAGAAGAAGAAAATTCAGTGATTGCCAGATTCTTGGGTACAATGCAACGAACTGCAAGAAGAAGCATGTTTATTTGAACACCGAGATTCTAGAATTTGAATCATTGTAATATTTAGTTCAAAACCATTTAGTTGTTGATTTCTTATATGCTCTAGTACTTTTGAACTTGAGTCAAAGAACATGTAGTTGGTAACTCATGTTATTAGCTCCAGATATGGCTTAGCGTGATTGTATTAGTTGCATCTAGGAACTTATGCATTTTGGCCCCCGACAGTACTACACTGGTTTAATCACGTGTTTAAATTTGACCGAATCTACAAGAAAAACACTAGGATTTATAATATCTAATAATTATCATTGTATTACATATAATATATTTTTATACTAATTCTATTAGAGGTATAAATGTTAATATTATTTTCTATAAATCTAGTTGAAATTGATATTTTTTTGACTTCTTGAAGTACGGATGTGTACTTATTTCTAGAACAGAGAGAGTACAATGAGCTTATGGATGGTATTGATATGATGTTCTAAATATGGTTACAATTTGATAACATGCTTAATACCCGAATATTATTTTTAAATCTTATCTGCATAGGGGAACTCTGTTCCACAAGTTCTAATAGTGAAAGCTAAAGGACTCACTTTACAATTTTTTTTCATATTGACCTTTCAGCTCTGTGATGAAGCTATCCAGCAAAGGAGGTGAGCAAGGCAAAAACAATTGCATAAGCACTGCACACAACCTGAGCACCGAGGCGCAAGCTCTTGACAAGAACCTGGCATAGATAGTGGTGTTATGTCTAGTAGCTATTATTCTGAAGATGGTTTACATTTGATTGTTTCATTGTACAACATTTAACGATCATCGCTCTCAAGAGGAAATGGTTCCCAGCAATGTATATGCTTTGTGAGGGGCTGAGGGCTCCTTTTTGTGCAAAAATGTCCTTGAACTATATCTCCCAACATCTGATGCCTTGGCTGCTCTGCATTTTAGCTTAAGTGGATTGCAGCTTGTCCAAAATACTTCCATTCAGAATGTATTCAGTACTAGTATACCTTTGCATATATGGTTGTTATCACCCGTGTGGCTATGTACATGCATATGCAATGCTCAGTTTCACTGCCTGGCCACATCTTGTTCACTTAAAAGAAAAATCTACAGGAAACATTGACACAAATGTCTCCATGCATTCATACCACTACAATGCCTAGCATTTTTAGGTATCACCTCTTGTTTGCTATCCAATGTACCAATTGCTCCAACAGCTATAAAATTTGATAGCAAAAACAAAAGATCTAGTTTTAGTAGCCAGCCTAAAGTACTAGTTATACCCTAAATAGATGACATTTTTGCTTCTCGAGATACAACTGTCGGCAATCTTTATAAATAATAAGTATCATCGATTAGTATCATAATTAGTAAAATTGCCGGCAGTTGTCCCTCGGGAACGCATAGCGATAATCTTTTAGGACAAAAGGGAGTAAAATTTATACTATGTATCTTCTAGAAACATAGGTAATCCATGTAAAAAAAAGGTCAAAGTAACTTATAATTTGGAGCGGAGACAATAGTCAGTGCCATGAATGAGCTCATTATTCTTCCTCTATTCCAAAATAACTACACATGGTCCACTTCAAGAAGTCAAACATATTTTAAGTTTAACTAGATTTGTTAAGATAATATTAACATTTGTACCTCTAAATAGGTTCATAGTATAAAAAAAATATGATATCTTAAATGCCTTTTTTGATGCTTTATTGTAAATTGTAATATCTAGACCCTAGCTGTTGTTTTGGTCTAGTGGGTGTTTTTTCCTTTGTGGAAGCACGTGGCATTTTCTTCAGACTCTACATGCATGGGAAATAAATGATAAAAAACAATGAAAACCAAGGAAAGTCTCAGATGGAAGCAGACAAAGGAAATAGTTTTGACTGTGATTGTCAAACTAAAAAAATATAGCAGTCAGCTTTACCTTTTGTATAGGATAAATTGCAGACAATATAATAATTAATGCATGTGACATGGGTGTTATTTGTAAGATGAGTATAAAATATTAAGTAAATGTGTAACCATAAGTAACTAGAAGTAACAAATACAGAAAAAGGCACGCTAGATTAATAATATATTTTAAAATAGAAATAAAAGATGATTGTGTGATTGGTTAGAAATAAAAGATGAAATATTTATAAGAGAATAAGCTGTTAAAAAGAAATATTGTAAATGCTATGGCAATAAGCAGGTAGAAATAACAAAAAAAAGAAGAATAGGTATTTTAAATGAGAAAATAGAATAAAATGAGTTTTAACAAAAGAATAAGAGATAAGTTTGGAAGTGTGTGGCGGTGAGACTTGAAATTTGAAAGGAAAGAGGAGTGGCTGCGCGCAGTGACTGGTGGGAGAGAGTGAGGAGGGGGAGCACGTCTGTGGGCCCCACATGTAGCAGGCGCCTGGTGGTGCTGTACTTCCACTGCTGCTGTACTGCCCTGAAAACTTGCGATACATTCAAAAAGAAAATAGGAATACATGGAATACAGGAGAGAGGAAAGAGTGACACAAATCTCGAGAACATCATTGACGGTGTAGATAGTATGTGCTCAGCACGTAGATGCTGCAAGACATTTTTGGTGCAAGTCTGCAGCACTGGAGCGGCCAGCCGCCGGCCACGGCCAGTCGGTCACCGTCCATAGGCGATGGCGAGGAATCTACGACCATGGCGCCCAGCATGGTCCACAGCTCGCCGGCCCAGAGTGCGCATGGAGCCTGGGCAGAGTGGCTGGCCCGCTTCCACCTCGTCGTCCCAAGCGGCGCCGTACGCTCTGCTCAACCAGCCGGCCTGGGCATCGAGCCATCGGCCTCGATGTGGAGGCGAGGGAGCGCCGCGACGACCTGGTTGATGGCACCGTCGTCGTCGGGTGCGGCGTGCTTGAACCGGGAGTCCGGGAGCCCGCACTCTTCCTACCAGCCACGGCCACCGCGGAGGCCGGCACGAGCGACCATGCACCGAACCAAGCAGCTGGCATCTCCGCCTCCAGTCGTCTGGGCGGCCGGCAGCCCCGGCCCGGTCCGCGTGGGAGATCGATGGTGACGAGACCCGCCTTGGCGCCATGGAGGCGCGCGGCGGGGCCAGAGACGACGATCTCGAGACGCGCGGCCGCTCGCGAGGTCGAGATCGATCTGTACCGTCCTGAAGGCCACCGCCGCCACCTCTCGATCTCACCATCGGCTAGCTGCGTGCCTGCGACGATAGATGTGCCATCTTTGTCCCGTACGTTCCACCCAGGGCCGCCGCCGCGAGCTCTGCCGTCCGGCCGGTGGTGCCTCGCCGCCGCCGCCGCTCTCTCCAGTGGAACAAAACCGGCTCTGTCTCACTCCCCCCCACAACCCCCCCCCACTGCCCCCTCATCTGTCCTCTCCCTGAGGCCCTACCGGGGCTGGCCGGCATGGTAGCCTGCCAGTCCTCGCCCTGCTGGCCTGGCAAGCTCCTGCTGGTTCGATTGATCTCTCCCCTCCCTGACGACCTTCCTAGTGAATCCCCATTCCCCAGTCGCCTGGTCCATACCAGCTGATACGTACGTACGTATATATACAAGCAGACTAGTATGCACCAAAGTACTTAATTCATTTTAAATTATAGTAAAGCATTTGACTTTTTTATTTATATAAATTATTTGAATAAGACTTGATCAAATTTATAGTAAAAAATGTGTCAAACGTCTTTAGATTGGAGGGACCTCCGTAGTAATAATAAGCAACCACACAATGCAACGCCACCCACATACTACTGCTTTGTTATGAACTGAAAAGGTGTCTATTGTTTCTTCTGGGGGGCGACTGCGTGTTCTTTACAGCTCACAAGGTAGCTTGTCATTTTGTGAATGCACTGAATGCATAAAGTAGCTTGAGACGACGAGGCATGCTAGCTGTGTCTATTCTCTGTTTAAAAAGACCAAATACTACATACTCTCTCCATTCCAAATTAGAACATCCCAAATTAGAACACGTTTGATTTTTTGACATCAAATTTGATCACTCATCTTATTTAAAATTTTTTGTAAAATATCACTTATTTTATCGTGACTTGCTTTATTAATACTAATTCGTTGAGAATAACTTAAATTTAGCTATGTTTGTATAATTTTTTTAATAAGATGAATAATCAAATTTGAGGTCAATAAAATCAAATATTTTATAATTTAAGATGGAAAAAGTACGTACTCAAGTCAAGAACATGAAGGTAACGAGGCTGCATCGAATTTGAGCTGTTTTATCGAAAATAAGACTGGGCTTATATAAACTAACAACATGTGTGAAGCTGATCCTCGTAAAAGAAAATACCACGATATAAAAAGCAAGGGTTTTAAAACTTTTAATTAATTATTAACGAGAGTTCATGAATGCATGTGATCAAGGTCCAACATATGTGTGCTCAAATAGTAGACATGGTAGCAGCATGCATGCACGCACCTACCGAACCACAATTAATTAATGAATAATGAGTACTCCACATGTATGCGTGCATCCATGCATGCAAACGTTGCGTTGCGCTTGCCGCTTGGTGTGCGCGGGGGGGCGCGGCCGGCCAGCATCTGTCGCCCCAACCCAAAGTTTCCAAACACACGCGCTCGAACTCTCAACTCTCCCTGACACACGGTGCAATGCAAAGATTACCAGCAGCTGGGAAACCAAAAAGCAAGCAAACCCGGACGATCAACTGCTTCCTGCTTTTACCACCTGCAGGCGCTGCCTGCCTGCCTCGCAGACGAGCGTACTATACGCGGTGCCATTTCGTGGGATAGAGCACCTCGAGCACGGCAGATGCCTCTCCGTTCCCTCCCTGCCTGACACAATACGTGAAAAAGCAGTACCTACCCCCCTGCCGCCAGGCGCTTGCCTGCCAGACCAATAGTACAGTCTCTGCCACTAAAAATTACGGAGAGGACCCGTCTAGCGGCCGTGGTGAAGCCGCTACACAGGATGACCTCGGTAACTCCCATTTGCGCCGACATGTGGGCCAGCCGCCCAGGCGCACGTCGCCCACGCCCCACCTCGCCTCACGCTCCCCTCCCTTCCCTCGCACCTGGCCGCCACGCCGCCGCAGCACTTTGGCCGCCATGTCGTCCCTCGCCCTCCCCTTCAATGCGGACGGCGCGGCTGGCCGGGTCTGCGAGAGCAGCAGCCCGAAGTCCTCGCCCGTTTGTGGAGGCGGCGTCCGGTCGCCCGTCACCGACGCCTGCCCCGTCCTCGGCTCCGGCCACATCTATGAAGGTCGTCCGGCCGCTGCCTATCCCGGCCTCTGTCCCAGTTCCATCTACGAGGACATCCAGTCGCTGCCTGCCCCGAGCTTAGCCCCAACCCCATCTGCAACGGCGTTCGACCACCGCCGTCCCTCCCCGCCTCCACGGTGGTTCACAAAGTGGAACTTAGAAGAAGCCCCAGCTGCAGGCGGCCTCGGCGATGGCGACAAAGGGGCACATGGAAGGAGATACCTACGACGTGGTTGGGGACGCCCGGGCCACGTGGGACGCGGAGGCGTAGGGATCTGGATGCACGAAGAGTGGGGGAATGGAGGAAATGCCGAACTCAACGAAGTCACAGACGTCTGGCAGGCCTCGTCGAAGACCTTCACTGCGTGACGCGGTCGACTGGGCCGTCAGATGAGATATGGACGTCGCTGCTGGATTGCTCGAGGCCCTGAGATTGCAAGGTTGGTCCTATCATGTCGTCCTCGTCCCTTTCGTCTTTATTATTGTCTTCACTATTCTCATCCTGCACATACTTAGTGGATGAACTATAGAAAAATTGGAATCTCTCCGGCCATCAGACATGTTTGTTGCCTCTTATCGTCTTCTTTGTGAACTGCAATCTGAATGGATGGTATAAAGGAACCCTTTTTTGTTTGCATCGCAAAACAAGATTGTATCCTTGCAAAGGCAACAATGTGTTTTGTGAACTATTCGTACTGATAAATCTATACACTTGGTAGATTAAGTAGCACAATTAAGATTGTAAATATTCTAGGACATTATTGAGATTTATGTTAGTGTAGATAATAGAGGCAATGATGGCCAACAGGTGTGTCTTGACAAGGACGAGGAGAAAGACTACGAGTTTGGTGAGTCTGACAAATGGGAAGGCTTCTTGATACTGAAATATGGTGGCATCGCCAACTCTGGTAATTGATGCACTTCTCTTGTGGCGTCTTTTCATCCAGATGCTGAGAGCAATGCTAATTCTGATTTCAATGGTGCTAGAAGAGCCTTGTAGTTGTAATTACTACTTGCATTGTCTATCGCTTTGACTTGTCCTCCCTTGATCATGTGTATAATTACTTCTTGGTAATTGCAACTGAGCTCAAGACTTTCCTGGAGATCCCTTCTAATTACAAAAGAATCTTGGTAACTGTTTGTATTCAAACTAGCCTTTGAGCTCATGCATCTAGAGTTAAACAAATGGCACTGGTTGAAGTTAAGACACATTGGTTTTCCTTTCATCTTTGCTGCTTCACCTATAAGGTTTTAAAATGTATAAAATGATTTAGCATGACATTTTTTTTCTGTGAGGAATTTAGCATGACATGGTGTGTTGAATTATTTGGAAACTATGAATCCTGAGCAGGTCAAGCAGGTTCATGAGGCTGCAAGTGTTGGAGTGTGAGAGGGGAATATGAGATTCAGATGCAGCACATGGGATGCCATGGGAACTAATATGGTTTTAAAGGGCACGCGTAATGTGCTGCATTTCCTTCAGGATGACTTCCCTGACAAGGATAATTAGCATAACAGGTTGGCTGATCTCTTGCTTTTTGGATAAGTTGAATTATCTCACCTGAGTCACATAACTGCTTAGTGTACTGAACTTTCACCACATTCTTCTACTATAATAAAGAAACTATAAATTCATTCTCTTTTAGTTGTAGAGATTACACCATAAATTTATTCTCAAATTTAAAGTAAAGTGCAATTGAAATTAGAGTATTAGTTTAGTTTATTCAAAGTATAGTGCATTTTACAGAGTGCTTTGAAATAGAAATCAGATTGTTAATTCATTGGGCATTAGAAATCAAAGTGAATCACAGTAGATATGTAAATGCTCATAGTTTATTCACTGTAGTGATGTTGATTATAGTTAGAGTTGGTTGCTCAATTGTGTTGTTTTGGAAAATTCAGTGACTATTGGATTGCGGCATATTGATGTCTGAACATTCTCAAGTCAACGCCACTGTTTCGCATTCACTGGGGTGGGAATCTCTGCCCTATATTGTCACATCTGACAAAGAGAGCGGCAATGGTTGTATGCTTGCTTTTAAGTCACTTATTCCTGTTATGTACAAGGAAGGTCAGCTACTGGCTTGTGTGAATTTATATTCTTGTACAATATTGTGTGACCTGAAAAATGTTGGCCGAGATTTTCACTTCAGCAGTTACATACCTGAAAAATGTTTTGTTCTATCAGCCCTCACATTTATGAGATTGCATTGCTGACCTGTATTCTCAAGATTAAAACTAAATTCACATGTTGTCATATATTTGATTACTAGCCCTGAAACTGATATGGACCAACATATTGTTGGTAATGTTAGGTCATGGCGAGGGAGCTTTATTTCCTATGTTGCATTTGCACCACTATTGTGGAAGTCCAGGAAGACGGCGCTGGAGTCATGGTACTCGCAGACACATCATTGTGACAGCGCCCCTCCCCTAATGCAAAATTATTTTTCTTGATGATTTTTTAAAATAACTAGACTCTTCTTTTCATGTTGACAACTCTAAACTCTGGTATAATATGTTCCTGGTTGCAACATTATTTTTATTGATTTTTTCTTGTTTTGGGATTTTCATAAATCCATTTATTGATTAAGCTAGAGAAGCTACAGTGTTGCAGCTTTTAGCTTTGTGTTATTCAACACCTCACCATTCTGGTACACATGAATTGTCGTGTCCAAAAAGGAACGATAATTGTCGTGTCCTAAGATGAATGATAACTGTGTAATTTGGCCATTCAATTAGCTGGTCCTCAGAGAAAAACAGGAGTGGTTAACTGCTGAGTGCTCACACTTGGTGACATCGTGTTCATATATCATTATGTTCAGGCTTTTAAAATTTGGGTTCATCAAGTCATTCAGGACTTTGCAAGTTTAGGTTGTGTCCAGTCTTGTTCTCTGCCTAACAAATTCAGTTGCAACTTTAATGTTTGAGGTCTTCTCCTACCACTGTTTTCTGTCCAATAGATTTTTTTTAAGTCCCCAAAAGATGGAGGATAGGAGGAGCCTTGCATCTGAAGAGAGACTGCATAATGTTGACCAGAAGGCTTCAGTTCTAGCAGCTCTTGACTATTATATCAGCATGCATAGTGATAGTTTCTTCTCTACATCTCCTCAGTTTCAAATTATAGTTCGTTTGACTTCTTTAACCTAAAATTTGAGCACTCGTCTTATTAAAAAAAGGTGTCAAATATTATATCTTTCGTTACTAATAAACGTTCTTCAACAATGACTTAAATTTGACTATGTTTGTACAAATTTTTTTAATAAGACGTGCGGTCAAACTTTAGATCAAAAAAGTCAAATAAACTATAATTTGAAATGGAGGGAGTATGTTATAGTGGTATATTATGTTTTCCCGTTGCAACGCACGGGCATTTACCTAGTAGAAGAGAAACCCCAAAGTATAGCACATCCAAACTCGTCTCATCCCATGTCTCATCACGGCCTGCTGCTGCTGGTTCATCCCCAAAAACCCAGAGGCCTTTCTTCTCGTAGTAGCACTCGCTAGGCGGCCGCGCGTGGTGCTGGATATCTGCAATCGAGGAGGAGCAGTCGCCTCCGATCCAGTCACTCGCTAGGCGGCCGCGCGTGGTGCTGCATACAGTATCTGCAATCGAGGAGGAGCAGTCACCTCCGATCCTGCCGTAGTCCCTGCTAGCCGCCGGCGGTCTCGCTCGTGTGACTGGAGATCGATCAGACTGCTGGCGTAGCACCTGCTAGCCGGCGGTCATCTCGTCTCAACCCCGGCCCGGCCCTTCTCTATCCGGCGCGCCGCCCGCGTGGAGTACGCGCCTCCGACTCCGATCCCGCCCGACGACACGTCCCGGCCCACTGCACCGCCACCGCGCTGCTCTCCTTCACCGGTGCTCTGACGCCGCACCTCATCTTCTCGTTACGCTGTCTACGGGTATTCCTCACTTGTGTTTCTCTCTTGTACGGGCACTAATTTTTTTTCTCTCTAGCACAGAAGTGCTACGAGCCTACGACCGACTGACCGACTGATCGATGACTGTTTACTAGGCAGTGAGCAACTAGCTATGGGGAATCAGATCTCGACTGCAAATTCGAAGAGGCTGCCCAATGCATGCATGTACATGGTACCAGCTGTCGATGTTTGAGAAATGGGGAATTGCCGCTAGGATACAATGTGATCCCAGTTACAAAGATATGTCCAATCACACATATTTTCTGTTGTCACTTTATAATTCTACTTTGACTTCCACTGGCCCAATAGCTAAACTAGAAGAGTAAAGCACACAATCCAAGAACACATGGGTATGATTGGTTACTCGTATTAGTATTGCATAGCATTAGAGATTATGTAACATACTATTAACCTGGAAAAGGTAATGCAATTTGATGTTGTTTGGTTCGCCTAGATAGGGGTATTTAGTATTATGCCTGCGATTGGCTTCTTGCGTAAGTGGCTAGACCGTGTCTTGGGCTGCAGAGCGGATGCAATAATAAGGGTGCATAGCTAGATATGCAGAATTTGGCTGAATATTTGGATGTAGGCTAGGGTTGCTTTGAGCACAGTGCTAGCCTGTATATGGACCTATGCAGGTAACCAAACAGACACGAATTATATGGCAGGAGCCTGTATAATGAGTTATTCAGGCAATGAAACAAACCCAATGTAAATGTGGAAGCTTAAGTGTGATAGAGATGCAAACTCCCATTGACAACTCCTAATTTTATTGAGGTATCAAGAAGCTCACGCTTGCGCATAGTCCTTGTTGGAGCCCATTGCAGGATGCCCTCGCAAGGGCCAAGCCTCTAGTTGCATAACTCAGTGGAGCCCGGAGCCTTCCACATATCCAAGTGGATCTCCGTTGAATAGTGCTATGCATATGCAAATAAATTACACCTAGTCACACTAGACAACCTCGTCAGCTTGAGAGCTCCCCTCTTAATAGTAATAAACCTAATCATGTACTCTATTACATCTTGGCTGGCAAAACAAAGACCCTATATATTATACATTTGTCTTCAATCCATATGATTTTGTTTTTGTTTTTCTCCTTTTCCAAGAATTGAACCCTTGATCAACTTGTGGCCACCTCTCATCTTCTCTATGAGCTCCATCTTGCTCAACCTTGGTGTGGATATAACCTATCTCAAACACAACACATAGGAGATGAATTGCCAAATTACAGCAAACTCATTTAAGCAATTAATGAATTAATTATGTCAAATGAGTTCTTTATTTAGGTTTATTTCACAACCAAAAAGAAAATTAACATAGTAGATCATCATTAATTTATTCCAAAGTTAGCCGCTTAATTGTCATTTACATTTGATATGAAATTTGGTTCCTAACAGAAACAATATTTTAAATGTGTGTACTAGGAAATAACTATTTCAGTGGCATTTGTGTTGTCTAGTTTATGAATATTTGGAGCAGAATTCATAACAGTGGAATCCATTATAAAAGTAATTGGAAGGTAGATTGAAGTTTATAATTCTATAAATTAAATTTATACAAATTTATACCTTACTAAAATCTTGTTATACAGTCGAAAGGGCTTATATACTATGGCAACATTTCCATATCATGGGCTCACTAGTTTTTCTTTTTTTTTTTTTTTTTTGATACTGGGACGGCTCTATGGCCTTATATTATGACCAGCTGACTAAGCTAATTTGCCAGTCACATGATTGTTTACACAAACCGGGAGAGGGCCAGTCCAAACATGCGACTGTCCAGGGTCCCAACTCAAACCCAAGCTAACAAGCTCGTGCGCAGACCAGTTATTACAACATGGAACTAGAGAAATTTCTGAACACACAAAAAGGTCACATAAAGATTACTAATATCTTGGAAAAAGACCACCATGAGCGTGATCCAGGCCATCAGTAGAAACAGCTTTCTTCAGAGTACTTGAATCAACCTCCAGAACGATATGTGAAATGCCCAAACTTTCTGCCGCCTCCAGCGCCTTCAAGCAGCCCATTGTCTCTTCCATCAACACATCCTGTATGTAGCTAGAATTCCTGGCTCCAGCCAAGACATGTTCGCCAGCACTGTCTCTGATAATGAACCCCCAAGCTCCCTGCCTTGTCTGCTGAACAAAGGCGCCATCAGTACTAATTTTCAGAACACCAGAGGGTGGCCGTGACCATTTTTGTTTTGAAATACCAGGCATTTGCTGTAATGAGCCCGGAGTGGATAATAGGTGAACCAATTCTGTTACTGTTTGGCAAATCTGAGCTGCATTTCTGGGATTCTCTCTTGCATTCCTTCTATTCCTCTCATCCCACCGCTTCCACAACAACACTGTCACTATGATTGATAGTCCTGGTTCTAGCACTATGATTGATAGTCCTGGTTCTCGTCTCAGAATTTCCTGTACAAAGCCCTTTGCTGATTCTGCTCTCATCAGTA
This sequence comes from Chrysopogon serrulatus, assembly GCA_015844335.1. Taxonomy (NCBI): domain Eukaryota; kingdom Viridiplantae; phylum Streptophyta; class Magnoliopsida; order Poales; family Poaceae; genus Chrysopogon; species Chrysopogon serrulatus. Next base: position 48,001 of record JADLZL010000399.1, on the reverse strand, counting down.
AAATGTGCGCTGATTCCAGCTGCAATATACGCCAACACCCTCGGACAGCTTTGCACTTTAAGAAACAATGGCCACCATCTTCGTCATAATGCAGGCATACTAGACATCTGGTGTCTTAGATAAATACCCCTCCTTTTTAGATTTGCTTTGCTTCTGTATCTCATAGATCTATTGATACTCAAAACAAGTGTCAATGCTTTTTCTTTGTTGTTAAAAATGTGCAATTTCATAATCTGTAATTAGTTCTTTTTGCATATACATATACATATACACTTGTCTGCAAAAAAAACATACACTTAGTATATGTCTGAGTGTTGATCTAACTTATGGTTTGTATGTGCAGAATCCAGAGTTTACATTGAAGGAATTGAATGATCAAACATCTATACCAGTGGTGATAATTGATATATCCAAGCCATTACCCCGTTCCAAACTCAATGATCTTCACAGAAAGATTACTAAAAAGGCCAAGCGAGAAGCTACTGAATTCATCCAAGGCAGCAAACCCATTCTACCGCAGAAGAATTCACTAGCGTGCATAGGTCTTTCCGGCTCTCTTGATTCAAATGATGACCATTCAGATTCAGTATTGGTCAAAGTGTGCTTTGAGATGAAATCTCTCTACATAAAAGGGGTTATTGTGGAAGAGATATTCTATGAGCTAAGGAAGTCAGATGATGAGACAAGATTGGTTGAGGGCAGTATTGCCTTAGAATGTGGGGAGATTTATTTTGACATATTTGGAAGGGACAATCCACCAGTTGAGTTATCAGGGCAGGCCCTAGTCAATACCTTCTGGCGATTTGTTGCTCTTGATCCAAATGCTAAGAAAGATATATTGAATGAGGCTGCAAGAAGTTTGGGGATGATATCACTGATGCTAATTGAACCATCCCGTCAGAACGACATGAAGGACAAACTTTGCATTGGAGATCAAACTTCCACAGAATACTTTACCATGGATCACAAATGCTGGGAAGCAATACGTCTATGGGATGATAGGTCAAAGATAGCCAAAGGCATTGAGTATGACAAGGATCAAACAGTCATGGAAAAGATTCGCCAGCCAAAGGACGTATTTGAAGTAGTTCAACAACTGAATATCGTGAACAGCACCAAAGCGCTTCCAATAAAGAAGACAATCAGTATCCATCGTGCCACTGATCAATAGTAGTCACGATTTCAATGTGGTGTGTTTTTGGACTTATTGTTATTGATCATGCCACAAAGCATAAATTAATCTTATTCTAGCTAGTTAGGCATTACTGGGAGTAGTGTCATGGCCCATGCTAACTTGGTCTTGAATTTCATGTGCATACTCATAGATTTGTTTTCTAAGACCTCAATTACATACGATTTCATTAGGGTCAAACTCACCGGTGAAATTGGACATGTTTGGCTCTAGTTCTAGATGAACTGGAGCTTCATGTGGCTCTTCTGTGTTTGAATGTTTGCCAGTTCAGGTTCATCGCTTCCACCAGCATCTGGACAAGTCCCTCTATCTTCAACCAAAAAAATGTATCATCCCTAAATCAAAATTGCAAAAAATAGACATCCACAAGCACATGGTCATTGATCATCCATCTAATATAACCCAGCACATTACATAACTAAAATTAGTCGAATTACCTGTTTGGCTCGGTCTCCTCCGCTCTGCCTTTTTTGTTCAAATTGCAAACTCGAAACTTCAGAAGCAGCACCCACTTCAGCAGGGCAGCAGGCGATGTCCAGCAGAGTTGCAGGCGGCACTTGGGGTTAGTGTCGCCCATCGCCGGCTCTACGTCGCTGAATGCTGGTAACACCATTGCCGCTCACAAGAAGCAGCAGCTCGGAGAGGACAAATGACAAATTCATTAGCTTGTAGTATTGAAGACTGAAGACGGCAAAAGAGGCACACATAGGTAACGAAGGAGAGTTGGCTGACCAGTGGGGGTGAGATTGGCGCACGGCGTGTTATTTCAGCCTCCCCGCCATGAAGTACGCCATGAATGGTCCCCTCGGTCCTCGATCTCCTCGCCGTTTCCCAACGACACGCCGCCGCCCCTCGAGCACTTTGTGAATCCGCGATGGGTGAAGCTGTGGCGGCGCCCCTTCCATCCAACCTATCTGTATAAAAAATACTAGACTCTTGGGCCTTAAGTGCAAGCAGCAGGGAGCTCGGGCAGCGGCCCAAGTGACCGGGCCTTGGCTCCGCCCGTGCTCTCCCCTACTCAAAAAAAGAAAAGAAAAAGGTGCTCCTCTTTTCAATATCGTTTTCCAATAAACAACTTTGACTAGTGACTAGTTATATTTTAAAAAATATTATTATTTGCAGTACATAATATTATCAGAAAAATCTTAGAATCTAGTTCTTTATCAAATATATTTGGACACATAAATATTAAACATATTTTTCATAAATCAAGTCAAACTTATGGCACCAAAAACCTAAAACGATATTCTTTTAAAACGGGATAGTAGCATACCAAAATACTATCTATTTGCTTTGTATAATTATTCTCTTCTTTTGGATTCCTTGCAAGAATTTGCTTCATTAGAATCATGTCTTACCAACGTGGAGCTTAAGTCATGTCATTACATGTTATTATTACAAACATTAAGTCTTATTTGAATTATGATATTTTTCATATGTTTTCTCCGTAAAATTAAAATCATTGCAGTATAATTTTCTATCAATTTGTTTTAAGTGGGCCTAAAAAATTCACCCTTCTTCGAGGTGCTCTCTTCATCTCTTTTTATGTTCTTATTTTCTGAGAGATTAAATGTATTCAACTCGACTAAATATATATTAAAGTATATTAATATTTATAATGTATAATTAGTATTGTTAAATAAATAAATCTTTAAATATATTTTTATAATAAATTTATCTTTATAAATATGGTCAAATTTAAAAAAAATGAAGTTCTTACTATCCCACAGCGAGTCTTATCCCATGCCTCGTCTCACCGGCTCACCGCTATGTATTTTGCGCCCCCCTAAGCCCTAACCCGCACCTGCTTCGTCTTTGAGCCTTTTACCTGTGTGCCATTATAAAAGATGGTCGTTACCTACAGGCCACTAAAAAGTTCGAGCGCACCTAGGTGCTATCGTCCGTAACTTTTTTGTCCTCCACGCCATTCCGTCCACTATTGCAACTAACGGTGTCAAACTGCAGTGTAAAAAGTCTGATATGCCCTCACCTCGCTGACCAAATGAGTGGCTAGGATGCGCAAAATCTAATAGGGAGTTATCAGGAAGATTTACAAGACACATGATACAGTCAATTGATAAGATAAAAAGAAGAGAGCTAAACTGCAAAGTTGCCTTCTTCAAGCTTCAGCCATCCTGAATTCCTGATTGTGCCCATGTGCAGGGGAGGGATGCTCCGGCCGGGCGGGGGGGGCTCGGCCGGCGGTGGCGGCGCTTGGCGTCTTGGGCCCGCGTGCGGCGGTGGTCCGTCGTGCGGGGGGGCTCGGCGGTGAGGGAGCTCTGGCACGCTCGCCCTCGGTGTCTCGGGTGTCGGCATCGCGAAACTTCGGTCGAACTACGCGCCGGGCCACAGCGACGGTTGGAGAGCAGCACGTCCGCGATGACCTCCAGCGTTACCTCCCCCTCCCGCTCTCGCCCCTCCCCCAGGCCGTCGTCTCCACGCTGCCATTGGGGCCAGCCGCGTTAACAGTCCATCGCGTGTAGGGCGGCCACGGCAAGCGCCACGAGCAGGAGCGCGAGAGGTCCACAAGTTGTGGAGCTGGGCCACGACACAGGCATGGGAGGGATTGGGGCTGCTCACGGGCGACAGCTGGCTCAATCGCCGACGCGCACGGTCGGTGGGCTGCTAGCGCTGGCCGGGAGGCGGGCGTACGTCAAGCTCCGCGATACTTGGCAACCATGTGCGAGATGGGCGGGGCCAGTCGGCCATGGCAAGCGCAGCAAGCTTCGCAAGCGGCGCCGCGAGTGCGTGTGCTTCTCGGAAGGGCAAGGTCACGAGATCTTGGGGGGGTGGTGAAGAGCACATGTAACTCATCGTGTCGGGCTTGAGCAGAGTGTGCAGCCATCGACCATCCGCAGCTCAAGGGTCACGGTCTCGTGGAGGACAGCGAGGTTGGAATGCGGCCACGCCTGCCGCAGCTGATCCTCGCCTCAGCTCATGCTGTTCTCGTCGGACTAGCTATGCATTTGAGGAGGAAGAAGGTGATGGGGTCACTAGCATCTTGGCCCCACTAGGCAGAGAGAAAAAAAAAAGATAAGGTTACAAGAGAAGGGGCAGTTTAGACGTTTTCATTGGCTGGGTCCACATGTAAGGGCTGGCAAACGGCGAGAATCGGACGGAAGGTCGATGGAATGGTGTGGAGGAAAAAAAAGCTACGGAAAATGGCATCTAGGTGTGCTCGAACTTTTTAATGGCACGTAGGTAACGACCATCTTTTCTAATGGAGGTGCGCTTGAACTTTTTAGTGACACGACGACCATCTTTTCTAGCGGCACACAGATAAAAGGCTCTTCGTCTTTTCCCCATCCGCCGCCACTTATCACACCATGGCGGCGTCAGCGTCGGCGAGATCGGCGATTTGCTTAGAGGTGGCGGCGAGGAAGCCTGTGCCGCATCCTCTGCGTGTGCCGGAGGTGGCAAGTGGGATGGAAGAGGACGACGAGAAGCAGGAGATGCGCCGCCGTCTATTTGATCGATTCATGGCGACCCGCGGCCCGGGGCGCCCGTTCCCGTTTCCGATTCGGAAGGTTTGGACCTGCCCCTGTGTTATATACACCATGAGGGTGTCGATCAAGAAAGCACAGGCCTCGTGGTCTCACCGGGCCAGCCGCCGCTTCTTCCCGGAGCGGCGAGGTTCCGTACCCGTCCCGATCTATCGCGTGGCGGGGACCGGAAGCCAGGTGGAGCAAGTGGGGGACCGGTCGGGCGCTCCCGGCGAGCTGTGCCGGCCGGGGGTCGTTTCGATCAAATTGGAGGAGAGGTACGACCTCATCGAGCTCTCCCGCAAGAAGGGCGTATTGCACAAGGTGGGATCGTCCGCGCCGTGGAGGGAGGTGGCCGTGATCCGGGGAATGCCCGGAGGATGCGGGATCACTGTGACGTCCCACGTCGAGCACCTCGTCGTGCGGCTCCATGACATTCTCTTCTTCCTATCCAGGCCCTCCGCGACCGTGGACCTCCGCTTCTCCGAGCAGTGGTTTCACCTTCCCGCTGGGTGGACGGAAGAGAGGCTGTACGCGGAAGACGGATTTCACATCATTGACATTGCCTCCTCAGTGGGGAATCTGGTGAGGAAGCTCTGTGATTTGCGTAAGGAGGAGGAGCAAGAGATGGAGAGGCGGAAGTTGGAGACAGAGGAAGAGAGGGAGAGGAGGTTGTATGAGGAGGAGGAAAGGAGGGTGCGAGACGAGGAGGAGAGGAGGAAGATATGCGAGGAAAATGTGTTGGAGAGAAAGAGAAGGAACGAGGAAGAGGCAGCGAAGCCAAGTGTTCCTCTGCTATGGGATGCTGCCTTGTGGTTGATCAATGAGGAGCATCCTGCCTCGGAGAGATATTACTCCAAGTTCAAGCTATCAATGAACAGCAACAAAGAAGTTTCCTGTGGTTTTGTTGACAAAGTAGGACTTCAGGAAATGCTCCAGAGAGCAGAGAGTGGTGAGTATGTTCTTCCCATTTCAAAGACAGCACCAGCTGTGGCATCATCAAGGGCTCGTGAAACTTTGGGGGTTTGTGGAAGGCTACTTTGATATAGAAACCATGGGGTTTGGGCCGAGTACAGGCCAGTACATTGACCGATCAGGGATCATGGTGAGCTCCGTGCTAATGGTGTCGCGGAGTACTCTGAAAGCCTTGATGATCACGGTCCTTGTTCTGAAGCTTGACATTGTGATGGATGATGGAACGGTAATGTCTTGTCGTTATGGTTCCTCTGTGGACATCCATTGTGATGATATATCCTCTTCAGAGCTTATGAAGAAAGACTGGGCTTACCACATGTTCTGTAAGAATATTGACGGTGAAAGCAGGATCTCTTTCTCAACTCTGCTCGTGCATCTGAAAAAGAAGCTGCAGTTGCAGCTAACAGAAGAAGAGTTGAGGCTCTACAGCATGTCTGTAATACATGGTGAGGAAGGAAATGAGGATATCTTAGAGCGGCGGCAGAAACAAAAAGAATGGGTTCCGCCCAAACCGAAGCATGAGTTAGCAGAAGTAGAGCTACATGATTGCACCCTGTTTCCAATGCTTTGGGAGTCATAGGCCTGACTGTTCCAGTCATGGTGGCAAAGGGAAAGGTCCTCATAGTGTAGTACATTGGCATGACTAAGCTGGAATGTTATTTATGTGTAATGAATTTAACTATATCTTGTAATTAGTTGAACTCGAAGTTCAATCTTCCCGGATGTCTAAACTGTGGTTGATTCATGGTTTTGTTAAGTTTAGTTTTATATCTATGAATGTTGTGCTCTATTCCCTAGTTTGTCACCTAGTTATATTGACAGTCCACAAATGAGCAATGACTTACCCCTTATGTCCATGACTTTGTCTAACGTTGAATAATATTCAGTTTGTTTCGTGTGATTAAACCTCTGTGCATGGGGTCAGAAGACGCACTTTGATATATAAACAGAACAACTATGTTTCTATCGATTGCTATCGATCGTTTACAGTGTTATTACTTCTGGTATCACGCACACTGTGCAGTGATAGGACATGAGCATCTATCATGCGCTAACGTCATTAATTTGAACAATTATGTTGTCAGGTTTCTTTGGCTTTGTTGAACATTTTATTATCTTCAGGGTCTTCCTCATTTTGTTCCAACTAGCCATGCGGATCTTCAATGATGCACCATCACTATCTGCGCCCATTGGCAATGCAAACCCTCCTTCAAATGTCTATAATTTCTCCATATTCAATGGCTTGATCTGCATTGTTAGAGGTAACCATTTCTTCTATCCTAAATAAACTCTCCAAAATGATGCTGTTGCAACTGAAATCAGGTGATCTGGGTGACTGAGTGCGACTTGAAACGTTGCCCTTTCTGACGAAAAGGACTTTCTAGCTGGTTCGTCTTCAGGTTTGTAAACTCACAAGATGGACCAGAGTTTTTCTCTGTAAAATTTCATTTCCCCCCCAGATTTTAGTTGCATTTTTTATATTTTCTTACTAATTTGTAATACACTTATTCTTGGTGTTGTTGATGATGAAGTGACTGTTCCTCGTAGTAACATATCAACTGATTACATCTACCCACTGTGTGCCATCTGCCATCAAATGGTTGTACTTATTTACCATCTCTGCAAAATTCGATCCCTTTCTCCTATCCTTCTGTTACCATTTCAGTTGGTGGATGTTAAATGTTACAGGAAATTCGGTATCAGGCCCGAATGGCAGGACATGACCGCTCGATCATTGCTTTAATTGGGGCCTCAATATCCTGATTACGCTAATTACTCAATTACTTAATTGAAATTACTCTCTCCGTATCAAAGTAATGCCACATTCTAAATATATTTTGCCAAAATAATTTCTGGCTAAAGAGTTCTCTCAGCTCTTTAGGATATACGTAATATACATGGACAAACAACTGCAACCAATTCAATATGTGCTGGATAGTGTGTGAAAAATGCTTGGGAAGACATCATGTACAATGTTCACAGCTCAGTCCATTACAAGGATATGTTCTGACCATAATCCTTTGGTAGTGACAATGGATCAGATTTGAGTGGCAATGATAGATACTTCAGATTTGAGCCAGCTTGGACTAATCAACTGGGCCTTTTTGAGGTTTCAACAATGGATCACATCTTAAGAATGTCGATGGTCTTCTTTCTGGGCATTACTTTTGCGATTGGAAAGAGAAGCTGCAGCTGTAGACCTGTAGACCTGTAGTTATCATTTATCAAACGAAGGAGTTGGGCTTTACAACATGTCTGCAGTATGAGGAAGAACACAGGGAACTTGCTCAGAAGTGATCAAACCACAAAAAATGGGATACAGCCAGCCCAAATCATCAGTTACTAGCGGTAGAACTATACATGATGACACCCTATTGTTTCCATCTCATTGTAATCGGACAATGTGGCTGGTAAGGAATGACAATGACTTGTAGGCCCTGTACGTGCTTCACAGTAATTTTGATTGGATTTAATCTTTTCCTTTTCCAGGGGATCATTGCATTGACCCTTCCGCTTGATGTACATATGTCATGCATAAAAATATCTACACATTTAAGTTCTTTAAACTATTAGCATGTACAAATAACTATTTCTTTCTCTGTAGCATCTCCAATATCAATTCTGGTTTCCTACACACTCTATTTTCGATATTACGTGGTGAGAAGCCCATGTGGCCTGTACTTTTGTTAAATTCCTTTGGTTTAGTTGAATACTTCATGATCTTCAGCCTCTTCCTCCCCAAACCCACCGAGATATTCACAGATCCACCATCTCTCTCGGCCATGAGATCAGTAGAATTGATGGTGGCTGTTTTCCTGGAGCTATTAAGATCCTTTCTTCTATGCATTAGTAACTCATCAAATTCAGAAATTAAGCAAACAGGGTGCAGGATTGCGCTGCTGTGTGTTGCTGCTCTGCAAACTGATGCTGTTGCAACTGAAATGGGGCGATGTGGGTGATTGTGTGCAGCTTGAAGAAGTCGCTGCATCTGATTTATTAAGGGAACATCACTGACTAACTGACTCCTCTTCAGGCACTCAACCATCTTGAGCCAAAGGTTCTCAAGATGAACAATAATTTCTCCTTGTTGCGTTTCAGAGTACAGTATGGTGGTTAAAGAGAGCCACTCGGTAAGTTGGTCTCCAATAATCTGCAAGGACAAAATGGTGTCTTCGAGCAGTTAGCATAAAGTATGTGCTTTGTGTCATGTGCCTGAATTCTAGAAAGAGTAGGACTAAATAAAGTTGATGCCCTTAACAACATGAACAGCTATATTTTTACTTTGTATTGTGAATATGCCACAAACCTCGAAAAGAAGAAGAATGTCTTCCTTTAGTACGAGATGCCCAGCAAAATTAGATAAAGTTGAAAAAACCCTGAAGCACAACCAAGTTACAAGAACTGAGATGTAAACTCAAGCACACAACTAATAGCAACTTACTTCCATTAAAATCAACAGACAAATTTGCAATTTTGTAAATCTGCTTAAATACCTGCTTGTGACCTGGTGCTGTCCAGCTGGATTTGCTTTGAAATGAAAACTTGACAACCTCATAAACCTGCATATCAAAAAAAGCTTATAGATTACTGAAACAGACTAAGGTTCCTCATGGTAGGCAGGATAGATACAGGTGTTCCATTTACAAGTGTAATTCAACAAACCTATTAGCAAGCTTGAACCAATTCAAGAAGAGTTTAGGTTGTCCGCACACAAAAGAATCTTCACTTGTTTCCTTCAACTCTTGGTTAGCATAGGTCAACATTTGATCATTCTGTAACACTCCAATAACTATTTCACCAAGGGCAGAAAGGATAGCAGCATTTTCGAACTTCTCCGACAAATGCTCAAGGTTGGCTTGGAACAATGCCATGTTTTCGTCAATAGTGCAAACCAAGTATTTGTATAAACCATCAAAGAAAACCTTGGAAGAAAACTTCGAACTACAGGAGTTTGTAGAGAGGGATCTATAAGCTTCAATTGTTGATTCCATCTCCAGGTCTTGCAGGACAGAAACATTTGATCCAGAGTTGTTTTCAGCATTCAAAATAAAGGATATCCCCTTGGGGAATAAAAGGTTAAGAATTGGATAAGAGAAGAACTGATAGAGAACATCATGGTAACTTGATCCAGAATTGGTTTCCAAATAAGAGATAATTTGACCGTTCAATTGTTTTGCAAATGAGTTCCAAACCATCAGCCATTTTAATCTTTCCCTATTACATGTCAGCTGCCCGATCTGCATATACATAAAAGAGACAGCAGTACGAAAACTCTCCAGGACATCTGATGATGAAGCCAGAATTAAAACCAAACTTTCTGCATCTCTACTTGAAAGCTCTCCAGTACACTGAGATATCATGGACAGAGACAATGCAGTCACATAAACTGCTGGAGAAACCATCTCCATGTAAGAGAGTGATCTGATTCTTGGTAAAGACAGCTTTGGACTGCATTCTGCATGTTGGTTCTCCTTTATGTGCTCGATGTCTAAGCATACCTCAATGTTTTCAGAAGCTATCAGAGAATGATCTAGTTCCTCCACAATAACTTTCACAAACCGAAGACCAAATTTCAGTAATGTAGCACACTTGTTAACACTATTCTTTCCTACATGATCCAGCAACAACTTCTTTGCAAACTTGAACACATTAGTAATGCATTCATTAACTTGTTCATAAGCACGCTGCTCTCTAAGTTCGATTTGAATACCTTGTAGAAGAAATCTGAAAATCACTGTTGCAGAATCCATAACAATCACAGGAATCATGTCCTTGAATAGTTCTGGCTTAAGAATTATGCCAAGAATATTGAGTTGGAAATTAAAGCAACTAATATCCCATGGTAACCATTTGATATGTTGAACATCCAATAAGGCCTTCATATGCGTGCATGATTGAGCTAGCAAGTTCTGATTCACTGGAGCACACAAATCCTCTTTGTCCCTATTTTTTGATGAAACAAAATCATGAAAAAGATACAAGCAAAATGACCACAGTGGCTTGTTCTGATCATTGATCCCAAGAGAGAAAACTATTTTGAGTATTGGTCCAAAGGCAGCCTCCAGAATGGGTAAATGATTGGTCAGATTACCAAGTCTATGTAGAAGGTAATGCCATGTACTCAAACAAGAAGAGCTAAGTACAATATTTTGACTTCTTGACAGAACTCGACATAAAGGCACCATAATTAATCTTATCCTTTTCATCTGCGCACTTGCCTGTTCAATGGGTTTTAATGGGGGGGTCACAGTTTGTTGGACCACAATCTCAGTTGCCTGAGAAGGAAAAAACTGCATCCACCAAATTTTTCCAGGAAACCTGTGAATCTGTAAAGATTATCATAATGTAACAGAGATGTTCATAATACTAGAAAACAAATTGTAGTCCGGAAAAAGGACAAATGATTTAACTCACCATTGTAGCAACCTGAACTTGTGGGTTTAGATCAGTAAACATCTGCTCAGGAACCTTTAGGAGTTTATTAAGCAGAGGTCTATTATTCACTGCATCTGGACCAAGCAAAGATACAATCCACCCCCATAACTTCACAGTTTGAACTTTCTTGGAAGGATCATCAAGCATATTTACCATACAGGAGAGTAGCTTCTGCTCAAGGTCTGAAGCAACAGCCTATACACAAGCATCAAATAAATAAATTGGAAAACGATCGATAGATAAGCTCATTGAGAATAGGAAAGTAGATCACACAGCAAGCAAAACATGCGGAAAATATGCCAAGTTGCAGGAGAAACACTGAACCATTTAATAAGCCAACTCAAGGAAAGAGTAAACACACAAAAAACAACGAATCAGATATCAAATGCAACACAAAAAAATTGGTATAACCAACAACCTGAACCACATGCACATTTGCCTATATTAATCTATTAAATAATTCGATGGGGAGCAACCAAGTATCCAAGTTGTGCTCCAGGAAGCCACTGACCAGGGCCATTTGTAGATCCAGGCAGGCGCAAAGGCGCTGGACGAGTTGCTTCAATGAGTATAGTTGCTGTGGAGTGTGTTTTCCTTGCTTCTAGGGTGAGTGTGTTTTCTAGCCATGGAACTGGGATGTTCTTGTGACCGTACTTTTCTACCTATTAATACAATGATATGCAGCTCTCCTGCATGTTTGAGAAAAAAGTAATAATTTCCAGTTTTGGCTGGTATACGGATTCTATAACCTGAACTGAAAGTAATAGAACTGCAGGCCATTCAATAGTAGCAGGAAATGTTGTGAAGCCTTTAGACCTATGGTTTCAGATTTGAGTAAAGGTATTTTTAACAATGCTATACTGTTGACAGAGAATTAGTTTGCTGATATTCTACTCATTTCTACTAAAGCTGACAGTGCAGTTACTGTTGTGTGTGACAAGGAGTACACCCATATGTCAACAATATGTAAAACTAATGCAATTCAGCTAAATTGCCTTGGCATTCCAGCCACCAAAAAATGTATTGAATCATTGCTTGTCCACATGAAGCTGCCCTCAAGATTTATCATAATAATAACTCACAGTCTACTTGAACCTTTGGGTGCACCGTTATAATGCACCCAGATAGTTAAGTTGGCTTAAATGCTCTATCAGAAGATAGTCCATTTACAAAAACAAATAATAGACCACAATGTGCATATATGCCATGAATTTGCATGCAACAGATTCATATGAGTTGCTTCTAATTGTGCTAAAGCCACATCTAGCAGCGATCTTTAATTACCTTGGAAAGAAGAGGTTGAGATGGTAGAATAACACATGAAACCTTAATAAGGCACCTTTCCGCCATATCCCTTTCTGTCTTGTCAGCACTTAAGAGTCTTCGGTACACTGGTGGAATCCCACAATCTTGATAGGTCCCTCATTCTTTTGGGAATTTGACCAACAAGCTTCATGATAGCCTACAGCAGAAGTTTTTGAAAGCAACATTCCAAGCTACATCATAATAAGATAGATGACAAGGAAGAGAAAAAAAAGGAGCAAAGTATGCGAATAAGATTTTTGCATGATTTGAGGCAAATTCCTGTGAAATTAGAAGCATTGTGAAAGCATATGATTATTTTGTAATAAACACCGCTAAGCAAGTAGGCTGTAGTTACATGAACAATTCGGCTGCAGCCTGTACATTGAAATTCCTCAAACCACAGAAAAAAGGCAATGGAATACAACAGAGTTTCGGTGTGCAGAACAACCTGAGCTGCCTCAAATGTTGTGGACAGGGAACCAAATGGATTGTCGAGTGCATGAACAATAGCAATAAGCATGGGATCTGCTCTATCCTCTATAATCGATGACTCCAACTGTTGAACCGAGAAGCACCAGACACCCAAATTACAAGCCGACTGTAGTAAAAGAAATAACAGGAGAAAATGGGAATCAAATACACATTCTGCACACAAAATTTAGTATCTTAATCTGTTAAAAAGGAAAAATGGTCAGCTGGATCAACCTTCATCCGAGTATTCATGATTATCTGTACCAAGGTATCCAATACCAATTGGGCCATCTGTGCTGTAAAATAAGAAAATATATTTTGAGCTGTGTTATTTAAAACAATGTGGACAGGATGTCATGTAGAAAAAACTGAGGAGGACCGTGTCAAGTTAGATTTTCAGAAGGATGAACCCAAGAGGTTAATTAGAATGGTAGGAAAAGTGATAATAGTCGAAAAACAGTAGAAATAACATTCCAGAATGGAAGGAGCTCTGATTAATTAATTGCCAGGCAACAGTACAAAGTAGATCTTTTTGAGCTAAAAATGTCAAACATGCCGGTGGAGTTAGGATTCAAACCAATGCAAAAGTTTTAAGATTTGATGTTACAGCACATGGTTGGAGGGCAATACACTTCATAACGAAAAGCAATGTAACCTTATTAACAGAAGAGGCTAAATCCCACCATGTCCAATTATTTTTCATTAACTATGCAGAACCGAACTGATTCAGTAATCCAGATCTTGTTTGACCAACACCGGATACTTAACTGAGAGCACAGAGAACCACAAGTAGTAGCAGTACCTGAAATGGTGGAGACGAGGACGGGGTGGTAGAGCGCGAAGCCGAGGCACTTGAGCGCAGAAGCGGCGACGGCCTCGTCATCGGCGGCCGCGTCGCGGAGGAGGAGCGGGAGGAGGGTGGAAGGCCAACTCCGCGGCGAGGTCGGCGGCGGCGGAGGGGTCGTCGGCGCAGCCGCGCTGCAGGTGGAGCAACCGCGCGTACGCGGCGGCGCGGTCGGGCTCCGCGGCAATCTCCGCCACCTGCCGGCCCACCGGCGGCGGCTCCATGAAGGTGGGAGGAGACCTAGGGTTTTGTTTTTGGCGCGAAGGGGAAGTGACGGCGTTCGCGCGCGCGGGCGTTTCGGGAGTGGAGCAACTAAGACATGACGGTTTGTTTTTTCTTTTTTAACGACGGTTTGATATGTTTTCGGGAAGAAAAGCGGGTGGTTTAGTGGTTACGTAGAGTCAATGAAGGCCTCGGAGTACGCCAACGCATAGAGGAAGCAGATTCAAGACGTAACAAGCGTATTCAACGGATTCATCAACATGTTTGCACTTTGCAGGAACTTGCCAAATGCCATTTTTTTTCAAGTCGCCGTGAAGCTGTAGTTTCTTTAGCTCAGTCATATATGCCTCGTGGTATATCACATGGCAAATCGGTGGTGATGAGTGATTGTTAACATTTTAGCGTTTTGGGTTGAGTTTGTAGACTAACCATGAGGTGAGTTGAGTTGTATAACATGTCTCTTGGCTTGTGGTGCATAGATATGAAACTTGGAGGCGGTGGTTGGAGACGAGATGAAGATCAAGTAGAGAGACGACTCTGACCTACACAAATACCAAGCAGCCAATTGACGATTGTCTCATGGTTTTCTTTATCACTTGGTGATCAAGTATGATCGATGCTATCCTTTTATGTTAACACATATAAATCTTGTATTCAATATCTCAAGCCTCTAAATAATCTCAAATAAGAAGTTGTAAACTAGAGATTTTGAGGTATCATTGAGCTCTTTGATATAAATTCTACCTTCATTTGAAAAAGTTATAAATGTATATGTTTCGTAATTATTTCCCAGGATGGTTAATTAAGTCAACCGCCTCTTGAAAATTGAATTTTAGGAGTGGTTGACTTTAGTAAAAATGGAAAGATTTTTAGTGGCAGTTTTATTATTAAGCCAACCACTCCTGAGAATCAAAACTTTAAAAATAATCTAGTTGGTAAGGTATAATGCATCAGAACATGAAAAAAATAGGAGGCAATTGTAAAAATCATTTGTTTAGTAGTGTATCCACACATGAGTTTAAGATGACGAGTTTTGATTAACTGTGGATCCAAATATATTGATGATTTTGACATACTGTCGTCATACCATGTTTCTTAAAGTCACAAACCGTACATGAGTATGAATTGATGGAGCATCTCCAACGGTTTTACAAATAGACTTTGCATTCTTGTTTTTGCAAAAAAGTCTAAAAAAACGTCTATCCAACGGTTTTGCAAATGGGTTTTGTATTTTTGTTAACTTGGCAAAAAACTGGGAATGACTTGTATATATGCATACCTCGTCCGCGCTTGGCATTGCCGACACTCGCGCTATTTCCCTCCCATGCGTGTGGCTCCCGCCTTGTCGCCGCCCCAGAATTTCTTTTTTGCCAAATGATAATACAAAACCATTGGAGATTGACTCTTTGGACCTTTGCCATATTCATTTGAGACTTGACAAACTTTCAATTTTGCCAAACAAAATATGCAAAATTGTTGGAGATGCTTGATTTTTAAGAGAAACAGAACTCGTTTCAGTAAATAAAATGGGTAAAATGAATGTTTGGACCGGTAAATAGAATGTTAAACGACATGCATCCGTGTTTCCTTGTGCTGTGTGAGAAAATAATAGTCAAAGTCCAATTAGGAAAGAGGTGGCCTGGATAAACTACTCCGTGTTCATTTCCATGCTTGCAAATAAATTGATATGATGTTTAGGGATTGTCGTATTTTGCCGTAGAATGCGACGAAGCACGAAGTAACCACATTGCCGGAATAGATTCCCCTGCATATAATATATGTCCAATGCGGATGCTGTACGCGTCGACGGATTTGGATTTTGGAGCCCACGTTCGCGGGGCGGTCGACTTATTAAATCCAGCTGCAATTGCAATCCAGACAAAATAGTGCGAAGCTATCCAGCATCCCAAGCATCATCGTTCGTTTGATTAAGGTGATGGCTAATTTAGAAACTAGCCTCGTGCAACATTATTGACACAATTAAGATATGCAAGCTGGCGGAATGTCGTTGAACGCTCGTGAGGAAGTAGCCGGCACGTACTCCGTTATGTTTATCCGTTCCATCCAGCAGTCGAGAACAACTGTTCAATCCAGTTGGCATTGCTCATCAACCTACTATAAAAGGGCAGTGCTGCGCAAAGGCCAAGCAGCAGCGCATACTAGTAGAGATATAGGAGGAGCGAGCATCATCCACAAACAAAATTCCTTCTGCCCCAGCTCAGATCATGGCAACAACAACAGCAGTGCTCCACAGGCGGTGCGACGTCGCGGCGGCAGCTCACTACTGTCTGCTGGTGGCGATGTGCATCGCCGCTCTCTCCGCCGGTGACGCCGCCGTCGACGCAGCATCAGCATCGGTCCGCTCGTCTGCCACCAGCGGCATCGTGGGCAAAGCTCCTGCTCCTGCAGGTGACGATGTATTCTTGGATACCTTGCGTGATTTGTGCCTTGGTGGTGGTTCAGCCACCAAGAACAAGTGCCGTTCGTTGGTGGCCGACGCTTGTGCTGCCCTCCACGCCAAGACCACCTGTTCGGAGGTGGCAGACGGTTGTGCCGAGGCCAACCTTGCCATCGCACGCGACATGTTAGCCCCAGAATCACAAGCCCGCACCGCCGCATGCGCGTTGGTGGTGGATTCTTCTAGTTCCAAGGATTCCTCCTTGACTGTTGCTGTCGCCCATACGGTCATCTGCAATTTGTTTGTCAACAACCTACCGACGGCCGGGAGAACCAATATCAACACAAGAACGTGAGTTTTTTTTTCGGTGGAGCACCTGAAGCCCTCCTCGACCAGTGCGGCAGGCCCAGCGACACCAGTCCCCCGTGCCATTTCAATGTGGTCCGTTCGCAAACATGTTTAGATCTTTTCAGGGAAGGAAAGAGCACGTTCGAGAGCAGCATTGAGGTGGAGAAGAAGGGTACCGCTGAAGTGATACGTGATACTAAAAAGTATGTTACAAAAGATATTCGGTTTGAGACCGTGACCAAGGACTGCTGCGACCCCAAAATATTGGATGACAGGTGCCTCTGCAAGCTCAAGAAGCAGCTCGTCGCGGAAGGCAAAGGGGCTAACTTGATCGGATGCCTCAAGAAAAAGGAGCTGGATGACTGCAAGTGACGATGATAGACGATGATGCAATTTGCATTGGCCGTCGGTCTTTCTTGTGATGCTTCTGTATATCGATCGCCCCTGCCGCCTCCGCAAGGCTCACCCTCTCCCGGCTCGCTTAAATTTGGTGGACGGCGCCAGCTTTATTTGCTTCTGTGTTGAATGCGTGTGCACTCTTTCTTTCTTCGTCCTTTATTGTTTTTTTGGTTTCCTTTGTGATATCGACTCATGAAGTCATTCCTCCATGTACAACTTATATGTATGTAAATGTGGATTGAGTATGTTTGTCAAATAATTAAAGCCAATCATTTATGTCCTCTTTGTTATTCCATTGTAACGTCCGGATAGCTTAACTAGGACATAGATTGTCCTTAGAAATCAATACTAGTCTTTTCTGCGCACTTTGTTCTCACTCATGAGAACCTGGAGATGACTTCCCGGTCGGTCAACCCATCCCGAAATTACTCTAGGCCAAGCATGCTTAACCTCAGAGTTCTTTCGAGATGAGTTTCTGAAAAAGAAGTTGTAACTTGTTGGTATAAATCATCCATCCCGGTCAGTCACTTTTGAGCTCTAAAACTCTCATATGAGGTGGGATACAGTTTAGAGCTAACTATAGATTAGTTGTTTGGAGCTGTATATCAAAGTTCTAAAGTTTAGAGGAGGAAATCCAAATAGGCGCTCAGTTTTGAGATCTAGAGCTCTGATGTAAGGTGAGCTAAAGTTTAGATCTAGCTTTAGACTACTCCCTCCGTATTGATATTACAAGTTCTAGCGACGGAAGCGAATCAACAAAAAGAAGTCGTCCTGGCGCTTGGAAGGAATGCCTCTCCGCATGGGCTCTCGCGCCGCGTTAATAGCACACGCGCACGCGTATCCATCGACTCGACTCCGCATTGCATGCTTGGGATTCGAACCGGTGATGGCGTAAGCCATCAAAAAAGTGTGCCTACGTATGGGATTCGAACCGGCGGTGGCAGCCTCAGGCATTGCGTGCTTGGGACTCGAACTGGCGATGGCGTAAGCCATCAAAAAAGTGTGACGCGGAGGAATAACCAATCGAACTACGCACAGTTGTTGTTTAGGAAATACCCACGACGCTATTTAATAGGGGCAAAGTAGGAAAAATATCCCCTACTTTAATTAATCCTTGGTATGAATGATCATATCCTAAACGGCTAGTATTTCCTATATGGAGGGAGTGCATGTTTAAAGACTTTAGCTCTCAAATTTTGAGGCCTGAAGTTTAGAGGAGCTTATTCGAAATAGGCCCTACGCTAATATTATCTTTAAGTATATAACACAAATTATTGTGTAACCGCCTGGTTAAAAACAGTTTGGACAATTTTGGTGGAGATCTAATAATTTAGTTTATGGCAGCCCTTATGGCGAAGGGAAACCTGACTTTATTAATGAGCGTCATGTGTGAATTTATGGATGGGGAATGGCCTAACTTTAGTAGGAGGTGATTTTTAGTTTTAGGGCATTTGCTAGAAATCAAGGTCACAGAAGTAAATGGTGTTGTTAAGTTTCATTGGGTAGGTTGCTTCAACGATTGGAAAAGAAAGTGAGACTTAATTGAAATTAAGAAATCTACAAGGAAGTTGCTATTGAGTTGGTGCCAACCAGTTTTAATTATAAGGTGTTTATGGGTAGGACATGTATCCGTCATTATAATATAAGCGTGAGTGCGTAGGCACGTATACGATTATGTATTTTGCAAAAAAAAAAAAGTACTAGTCAAATAATGAACTCCATGTGCTACACAAGAACGCTACACGCCTCATCATGTTTACTAGTCCGATGTTCGCCGAGGCAGCTAGAGCCCTCATCGTCATTATAAGCTTGATGAAATAGTGTTGTTTTTGTGAATTTGGTGGAGTTGCTCTAAGCTTGTATTCTATTACACCTTCTTTCAAGGTCCTAATATAATGTACATCTCTCTTTATTATACCCTCTCCTGTCCGGCCAATTTATAAGGCGCACACGCATATTATTAATTAAGATTCAAAATAAACTTCACAATATTTAATCAGTATTTTAACTAAAAAAATTGATACGATTAGATTTGCAATTAAATATACTTCCTTGATCTTATAGAAAATATAAAATGAAACAAATGATGAATAGCTAGTCAAAGTATAAGGAAACCATACCATATCAGGCTACGACTATAAAATGGACCAGAGCAAGTAGTGGAGTACCAATATCCAATTTCAAAACAAAACAAAACAAAAACACCACCCTAGAAGAAAAGCTGACTAGCCATCCATACAGTAGCGCCAAGCCATAGTGATCCAGCGGAATTAATAAGGATCATAGTTTGATTAAGTTGCTGGCTAATTAAGAAGCTATGCTAGCTAGCCTCGTGCAACATTATCATCGACACAAATACGCTGGCGAATGAATGTTCAACGCTCGACTGGAGTATGTGGATTAATTTGGTGAGGAAGTAGCCGGCACGTATTATTCTCGGTATGTTATCCATCCCATCGATCGATCGCTCCACTCCAGAATTCAGATGGCATGGCACATGCAATCTACTATAAAAGGGCAGTGCTGGGATAGTCTCGACTTGCAGAAATCAAAGCAGGCCAAGAGATAGGCAGAGCATAGAGAAAGATCTAGCTAAGTACAATCCACAAATAAGAGCATCCCCCCCCACCACCCCCCCCCCCCCCCCACCCCCAAGCCGCTCTTGCTCTTGCTGTGGCTGTGCTCATGGTAACAGCAAGAATAATGCTCCAGAGGCAGCAGCAGGGCCGCCAAGTCACGGTGGCAGCTCTGCTGGTGTCGATATGCATCGCTCTCTATGCCATAGCATTAGCACCTACACCCGTCGCCGCAGCTGATGATACTACACTGCTTTCAGCAGCAGAAACCCTCGTCTCCACGTCTGATGATACTACACTATTAATTTCATGTGTTGAAATTTAAAGGCAATTTTTCTCACTGGAAAGGAAGGACAATCAGAGTCAGAACTTTCTTCATAAATCTGAATAAAGGATATGCGATGTATGTTTATCTCTCCTTCTCATCTTATTTACATCTTAGGCATTTATATCACTTCACACTAGACTACATGATGCCATTATCACTTCAACGTAAGGAATACAGACAGGGCACCACGTAGCTCAAGTCGTCACAATAATGTTGTTTCATGGATCTCTGAAGTGAAAGACACATCTAATGTGACCGTAAGAAAGAAAAGGGGGAGAAGAGAACCTCCATCTACTAAAAGATTGCATGATAAAAGGGTGGATAAGGTGATTGAAAGTGATGGTGCTGTTGACAGTGGCAGCAATGATACAGATGGACAGGCTGACAAGAGTCAGCCTAGTGAACACACTGAAGAACAGGAAGGTCCATCCTCAGCTTCAGAAGAACAGGACCATTCAACAAACTCTAAAGACATGCTCCAAAATGCTAGCTGTCAAAACACAAAAAAGGTTTTTGGAAGCCCAACAAGCAGCAAGCAAGGTGCATCTCATTTGGAACACGAAGGTGCAAATGAAGATGGGCCTCATGTGCAAGTGGCTGCTGTGTACAAGGATATTGATAATGAAAGAAGGTCTCAATAGATCAGGGATGATGTGAGTTTCTTGCTCTTTGATCTGGTGTTTTTCGTTTTATCTATGATTAAATATATTGCCTGTATGAAGAATGCCAATCTTTATTATTGAGAAGTTAATATGCATCTTGAAGTGATTTATTTGCATTTATGCGAACATATGATGCATCGAAAAATTGAACTCTCAGTTTGTATTGACCAGAGTTTGTTGTAAATGGTCTATATCCAGCAGGTATTCATTGCACAAGTGGATACAACTTCATCTAATGATAAAAGTTCAGAAGAAGTTGAAGATGTAAAGAACTTTAAATTTCTTTGCTCGACCTCAACTAGTTGTATTTCGATTGGGTTGTCTTTTTCTTCTTTGATTGGATAACACCCTAGTTTCGAATACCCTGAACTGTGTAAACTGTTTCAAAAATAGGTGAAGGTGTGTGACATATGTGGAGATGTTGGTTAGGAGGACAAGCTCGATGTCTGTATCAGATGCAATGACGGCGTAGAGCACATGTGAGGCTTCTTTGCGGCATTACATTCTTTTGCATTTGATGGATTGCATACGCTGGAGTTGCCCATTTACTGTTTTATGGTTTTTAATTGCTGACTGCAAGGCTAATGGCACAATTAGCGTGCCAGAACATTAATAAGTCTGTACATTTATTATCTTGGCATATACACCTCCTGTCAGGGAGAAAACTACTCTTTTGAGCATTTGTTTCCGTTATGTGTTCCCAGATATTGCATATTTGCATTTGTGTATGAGTATGTTTTAATATCTCTCTGCTTTAGGTATTGCATACGGGTAATGATGGAAGAGATTCCAGATAGTGAGTGGCTGTGTGAAGACTGCCAAACTGTGGTAGAATCTGAAAAGGAGAATAGACTAGTAAAATCTTAGGTGAAGGTTGGCACTTTGGAAGAACTGTCCTTTGAAGGGGAGATTAATGAACCAGCCACTGCTGCAAAGAGCAGCAGTTCTTCTGATTATGAATTGAAGGCTGAGAATATAGAAAACAAAGAATCACATACCGCAAACGAGGGGCATGATACAGTTGAAACCAGGACAGAGGAAGATGCTGCCGTGACATTCTCAATTAGAGATACTATTCCTGAAACTGGTGGCTTGCACATTGGGGCTGACTCCAGAAAGAGAATGCAACTGTTGACACCTCTTAACGTCACCATGTAAAGCACCGGGTTGTCATCCCCAGCAGTGACATCGAGAGGTGTGGTATTAAATCATGCAACTATTTTTAAATATAAATATAAATAAGTATTCACAAGCGCACAGATAAAATACTATTGTAGCATTTTATTGGGAGTCAACCCAATTATCGTATTTATTTAATCCAATGGAAAAGGACAGTTAGAGAATATTGATGTGTATACATATTTAAATAGAACCATCATGACAAGGACATACTTATGCAGGGGTAAGCCATATATATATATATATATATATATATATATATATATATATATATATATATATATATATATATATATATATGATAAGTGTAGGGCAATGATAAATCACTCAGAGATAGAATTAGAAACTCTCTAATGTAGCAAGACAAAAATAGAAGATTAGTTAAGAGATTGAATTTCTATATAGTGTCAGATTTACTAAGTCTTTGTATCTATTCTAGTACATGACTCTCATCTATAGCATTGATGACTCTAAAGTACCCACAAGGAATATCACTAGAGAGGTTTGTGAACATAGCACGTTTCTCCTTCGCAACCATGTTTTGCTAGTCTTATAAACGGGGGGCGGAATACGTAGGACTCAACAGGAATGTCACACCCGCGAACTACCACCAAACCCGGCCTACAAGTTGCATTCGTAGGTACAGCATATCTAAGCACCACGCTTACATAATATCTACCACTTAACCCACTCGAATAATGAGCTAAGCGCTTTATGATCATATGAGATAGTTCATCATCAATCAATACTATATCAAGCAGAACACTAGAATAAACTAGGAACTTAATAAACTGAAATATAATAATTAAAAAAAAGTATTAATAAAGAGAGGGATACAAAGCTATACCAGTCTCCTGGATAACGACTCCAGAATCCTGAGCGTAGCTCAACTCTACTCAAACCTTGCTAGTTAATGCCTAACTAGAACTTGAAATATTAGAGTTCTAATCTAATTCTCTGAGGATGAAACCCTTCTCTCTCTCTGGGAGAGGAAATAATGAATTAGGGTTTCTTGGGCTCTCCTCCCAGGGGGGTCTTGCCCTCCTTTTATAGCTCTAGGCGATGATCGTGAGCCATCGGATCAAACTGACATTGGCAGACGGCTGAGATTTCTTCTCAAAGGCGGTGGAGTAACCTAGGCGAAGCGGGCCCCGAGTGGGCCTAGGCCCAGACCGGCCGGTCCAGGCCCAGACCAGCCGGTCTGGCTTGGTGTCCCACGGCCCTCCGCTTCGGCGTGGTGTCTTCTAGAATGTTCTTGCGTTGTCGTGCCGTCCATTTGTGCATTCCATGCTCCAGTATGCTTCTGGACTACGTCTTTTCCGATATTCTCCTGTAGAAATAGTGAAACACCAAAACTCGTGGAATTCGGTTAGTGTAACCCCTATTCCTGGGTTTGTGATCTCAATTGTACCCTCTTTGGTGTTTAGTTGACCTATAGAATTGGTAATTAACAGCCATCAACAGCAACCATCACACGAGATATTCATGTTTGATGCTGACAAAGGAAAGCAACCTAGCCATCAAGTGGCAGCTTCATTGGCATTTAATGCTCTGAAGAATCAGGCATCACAGCCTCGTGGTAAATTGTTAATCTATTTTTTTATTTAAACTCTCTAAACAAAATCTTTAATGTTCAATTTATGGTACTTTTATGGTTGGCCTGGTGGCATGCAATCAAATGAAACTATGCTAAGCAAGGTTTAATGCAGGTCAACTTTCCAAATCCACTTCTTTCAACAACTCAAAGGTTCCAAAAGTGAAACAGCTATTGAATGAAGTTCCTCAGAAGCCAAAAATTTTGAAGGAATCTCGGTCTTTTATCATTAATAAAAAGGAAGGGCCAATCAGCATGACTACTAAGTCACCTACCTTCAAAATGCCTAAGCCTTGTGAGCCAGCAAACAAGGCAATGTCTTCCATCTTGCCACCTCCTGAGGAGTCTAGGGTGACAAATCAGTTGGTGAGCCACAACTTAACAAATGGTCAGTGCTCTTCTATATTGGGGCCACCCTCTGCCACAGCATCAATGGTTGCTCCTGTTCTTTTAAAAACTGATACCAGAGCTTAGCCCCTCTCTACAAGAAATAATATGGCTGACTCATATAATTTAGGTGCTGTTCATGTACAGGGTGCTAAAAGTTCTCTTGTTAAATTCCCTTTCCCCCCTTCCCCTTGCATGTCATTTTCCTTATTTGATATGGTATATATTTTCCTGATTGCATGCATTTTATTGTAGAGTAACTCTAATTTGTTTGTTCAGAAAACAGTGAACTAAAGAAGCCCCCTTTAGCAAAAATGCTAGGAAATATGATGCTATCTAATGCTGAAAGATCCTCAGGTGGGATTCTTGGTTACGGTGCTTGTTAGCACTTGTTAACATCGTTACAGAAAATAGAGATAAAACCCTATCTCCGGCAACGGCACCAAAAATGCTTGTTGACACCTCTTAATGACATCTCTAGCAACGGCGCTAAAAATGCTTGTGGGCATAGCATCGCTACTAGAACGTTAAATTGTCATCCCCAGCCATAACATCAAGTGGTGTGGTATTAAATCATGTCACCATTTAGAATATAGAAACAGTACCCGCAGGCGCACAGATCAAATACCATTGTAGCAATTTACCAGAGTATTACCAGTTGTCATTTATATTTTCCCAAAGGAAGGTCTATAGGGTCTACGTGTAAGGTAGTGGATAACCTAAAGTGTAATGGATAGGCATAACCATGTCCTCGCTACTCAAAGCAGGGGTAAGTCACAAGATAAATGATAAAGATAAGTATAAATCATCAGCATAAACAGATAGAGACTCCTACCTATAACATTAGGGTTACTAGCAGAATATCAAAAGATATTCCTAAGTTATTCCTAACTATATATCAATGCATATCATGGTTAGTGCAATTACACCTAGTAGTCATCGCTAAGGTTAGCATTATATCTACTCATA
Organism: Chrysopogon serrulatus; assembly: GCA_015844335.1. Lineage (NCBI taxonomy): Eukaryota > Viridiplantae > Streptophyta > Magnoliopsida > Poales > Poaceae > Chrysopogon > Chrysopogon serrulatus. The sequence continues at coordinate 23,234 of JADLZL010000399.1, read as the reverse complement.
GTTGACATACTAGGGAGGTTTGAGAACATAGCACGCCCTTCCTTCATACAAAAGCCCTACTGTACCTATAAACGGGGTTTGGACTATATAGGACTCAACAGGATTGTCACACCCGCGATCTACCAAGCCCGGCCTATAGGGTGCATTCACAGGTAAACAACGTATAAGCACCACGCTTACACAATATCGACCACTCACCCAACGATCAATTAGATGAGCGCTATACGAACCTATGAATAAGTATAATGTTAATCTAGCTATACTAAGTATATAACTATAGTCGACAAAGATCATAATAACTATGAATATAAGCATATAAGTATTCATCAATTCAATTATAGCAATCATATAACTATACAATAAAAGAGAGCAAAGGCGAGAGGAGGTAAGAACTATACCAAATCCAAGCTCTTGATGGCTCCAGAATCTAAGCCTGTGCTTGCCTCCCTCTAGTTTTAACTAGCTATCTAGGCCCTAGCTAAGGAGCTCTGATTAGGGTTTTTGGCTGATGATCGGACTTCGAATGAGGAATGAATGAATGTGCCTCTCTCTCAGGGGGGTCCTGCCCTCCTTTTATAGCCCTGGGCGATGATCGTGAGCCATCGGATCAAACCGACCTTGATGTAGGGCTGAGATCAATCCTCAAAGGCGGTGGAGCAAACTGGGTGAAGCGTGCCGCCATCAGGGCCAGACCCAGACTGGCGGTCTAGGCCTAGACCGGTCGGTCTGGCCTAGTGGCCCCCGGGCCTCCGCTTCGGCGCGGTGTCTTCTGGTCCCTTCTAGATCCTTCCTGCGCTGCCGTGGCGCCCGATTTTCAGTTCTATGTTTCGATTAACTCCTGAGATTACGTCTTTTCCAGTTTACATCTGCAGAAATAGTGAAACACCAAAACTCATGGAATTCTGTCAGTGTAAACCCTATATCTACTTTAGTGATCGTAATTGCATCCTTTTCTATGGCTAATTGACGGTTGAATTCATACAATAACGATCGTCAACAACTCCCCCAAGCTTAACCTTTGCTAGTCCCTTAGCATAGAAGACTTAGAAAAAGTTATTGTAAGATATATATATATGTTTAAGCATTGTAGCCATCTCAAAACGATTCCCTAGAAGTATACCTACAGTTAGAGAGAAATTCTCCTCCAAGCTTAAGCAATAACTGAGCTGACTTTCAAATTTATTCATGTTACCTTTGACTATGGGGCTTATTAGCTCTTACTTGGGCCTTGAGTACTTGATAGACAGAAAGATCTCATCTAAGCACTATGTCTCAAACTTTCGCTCAACTATCATTCTAGAGTTTTTAGGGGTTTTCAAATAAAACTCAGAGCTTCCCATATGGCACTCTCAGGTCTCTCAATATATGTGGTATTTGTGGATTCTCACCAAGGCAGTGATGATGGTTGTCTTTCTTCTCATCCTATAACTAAAGCTTGTGTGGAGCTCATATGTAAGGAGAAAATTGAAAGAGCAAACTTGCAATGCATATGTTGTCAAGTCAAACAATGGATCCATGGAGAAACAAGTCATACAGTTGAATCAAGATGTATAGGTGGATAGATATGATGGATATATGGTGAATATGGTGGAACCGAATTCTACTCAGCTCCTTAAATGCCTACCTCTCCTTTGAACTTTGAAAACTTGCCAAGGGTTATGAGCTATCTTTTTCTTTTTCTTAGGGAGTTGGCCATCTATGCACCCATTGTTTAGCACTTGGACACTTGTCTATTTTTTCTTTTTTCTTCTCCCCTTTCTCTTTTTTTTTCTTTTCTTCTTTTTTTTCAAATATTTTTTTGCATAGCTCATAGCACTCATTTTGGCATTTAGAGATTTGGAGAGATAGCAACAAGAACTTGGAGCATTTATTGGGTGGCTATCCTAATAAGAATATTTTTGGTGTTCTCTTCCAGTGTAGGAGGAAAATATTTTTGGAATGAATGTAGGTGGAATGGCATGTTGTTGCGCCTACTCTAGTGTAGAGTAGTGCATATGGAAGTGGATCTTGATTCAAGAGCATGACAAGTTTCTCACCAGGGTCACAAAGGTTGACAAAACTCAATGCATGACAAGCAGCATGTATGTGGAAGTTTAACTAGCCTATCTCATCATATTTGGCTCTGGTGGAAATGTAAGCTTTGTCATAGAGAAACTCATCATGTTTTTGCATTTTTCAAAAGATAAATCTCCAGAACCCTAGCGTCATTTAGAATGAGATAAATAGCAGCTCAGATTTTCTCAATCTTATCAATCAGGTACCTTGACTTAGCTTAAGCATATGCAATCCATAAGTTTCAGGCTTAGAGCAAATTCTCAAATCAAAACAGTTAGAGCTAAAACTTGGGAAAACTCTAGTCTAAACTCTAGGTACTTCAAAGGTGTTGTAACAGAGCAGCTTATCACCATTTTAGATTATCTCAAGAGCTTCCTTCTTATTGACTCTATCCAGACAAACATTTTTATTTGGTTTTTCATTTTTAAGACTCACACTATATAAGACTCAAAAGACTCCAACAAACATGGACCTTCATATGCCCAGATATTTTTGGTATTTTTAAGTTTTCTTATGATATTATGGTGAACCTTCATGTGCTCACATATTTTTGGTATTTTTAATTTTTATGACTGACTCAATAATCGTGTAGGTACACTTACCTGGGTACCTAGGGGATGCCTTCCCCCAAGCTTGTTGTTGTCGTGGTTGAGCATTGAAGCTGAGCAGTCCTCTCGATGGAGCTCATGCTTGGAAGAGCTGGTGTAGCCGGGAACCTCTATTTCATCTAACAAGAAGTTGCTTCCTCTACACAGTGATTAGCTGTATGTAGGGAAGGTGTACTTTGAGTGATGTAGATGATGATTCCTAGGTGGACTAGCTCTTAAAGTCATCCTGCAGCAAGCATCTCACAAAAACACCAAAACTTGTGGAATGGATTAGGATAAGCAGTTAGTGGTTAGCCGTTTCGCGAACTAGTTGTTGTGAGAGGCCTTCAAAGGTTGTTACAGTGTATACAGTGCAGCAAGATGCTCAATAATTATTTTGAATTTTTCTTTTTATTGAACAGAAAGGAAATATGCATGCTAATCCTTATTTTTATTTTTAGGCCACCACAGTGAACACTCCTTTAGCTTGCACTACAGGGATATCACATGGGGCTTTAGGTTTTTTAAATATTTTTATTGTTTTCTATATAAGGATGATAAAAACTAAATATGAATTTAAAGTGCACTGTTGACGGTGGATAACGTCAACTTTTATTAGAACTTTAGACATAAAAGCATACATGAATACACACTAGTCTAGGGTTTTAACTGACAATTTCCACGAGTTTTGCATATTCTGTATTTTCCAGAGATTATTCCAGAAAAGCATAAAAAAGGGATTAGAGTACATAATTATCACAAAACTTATCCGCGTCGGCAAACATCGTCATCAGCCTCAGGAAACATCTAGAAGACACCCGAAGCAGCGGGACCCGCAGGGGCCTCTAGGTGGGGTTGGTCGGCCCCACCCTGGCGCCGGTCGGTGCCGCCCTAGGTCAACTGGCCGCCGCCTTCTGGAGTCTTCCTCCCACGCTTCCTTGGCACCGAAGTAAAGCATCCCTACGTTGATCTAAGGTCGGTTTGATCCGACGGTGCACGTGACATAAGATGCGGATCGATGACGTGGCGGTGCCTTGGCCCCTACTCCACCTCGACCTATATAAGGACGCCCAAGGCCCCCTCCTCCAGGCATTCTACACCCCGGAGCCTCAATTTCTCTACATAAATTAGGGTTTGTAGTGTCCCTCTAGTTCATCTAGTTTTAGTTCTTCTAGTTCTAGTTCTAGTTCATCTAGTTGTAATTAGAAGGGGGAGAGAGAAGAGGAGAGAGCGGAGGAGGAGCCGGATCTGTCAGATCTTCCTCGACATTGTATTTTTGCAGTATCTGGTTCGTCATTCAGTAATCTTCAGGTGCCTTAATTACTATTCTAAGTTCTTTATTTACTTAATCTTAGTACTTTAAGTTTATTTATTAGTTTCTCGCTTGCATCAAGTGCTCTAGTCTTTGTAACGCTAGAGTAGTAATTAATAGGTTAGGCGTGGTGCTTAGTCTATATATTACCTAGAATTACATCTAGTTCTACGTATAGTTGTGGTAGCCCCAGGTGGTGACAGCCCTGATGGCCGACGTATTCCACCACGTTTGGATTGGTGTTTGTAGGACCGTAGTCAGAGCTTCCTAGTCCCTTTCTCATCTGTCTATGGCTAGTGTTCTGATGTCCCAAAATAAGTAAATCTTGAAGTTAATTCGATTTATAGATCAATTAGAGAAACCTTAGAAACACCCTCTCTACCCACTAAAAATACTTTGATCTTTACCGTTGGACGATCTTGAATCATAATTAGTACACTTCGCGTTCCTCGTGGAAAATCGATACTCTGGAATACTCCCGGGTGAAAGCTACATCGGTATCCGTGCGCTTGCGGATTTCTCTGTTTGCGTTTAAAAATACCAACAAGCTTTCTGGCGCCGTTGCTGGGGAACAGTAGCTGTGCTAGTTTCGAAGCAAGTTCGTCCGTTTATCCTTTTTTCTTTTTCACTTTTATCTTCATCTTTACCTCCACATGGATTCCACACCTATCTACCAATTTGATGTGAACAAGGGTTCCCGATCTTCCGAAAGGTTCTGGTAACTCTCAATTTGGCGAAAACGAGACACAAGTCGATCCGGCTTCCGAACAGCACGATCCGAAACCCCGCAATCGCAGTACCACGTCTTCTCTGGTTATCAATCGGCGTTGCACGGTTGACCTCGCCAAGAAGGCTAATCCTTGCCTGCGAATCGAAGAACACAAGCAAGAACAAGGAAGAAAGCAACCAATTTGCAAATGAATGATTAAGCTCACGAGTTGGGGTCTCACAAATCGATGAAACGGTGAAACTGTTCTTGACAGATTAATCTAAGTAAAACCCAACCCTAACTTGGACGGCGGCTACTGTTTATAAAGAGTCTAAGGTCGTGCAAGACCCCCCACGACGCACCCCCTAATGGGTTCCAACTTCGATACAAGGCCCAAAGACCAAAATACGACGTCGCAGCGTCAGGACAGATTCTGGACGTCAACTTGTTTGGACGATTCCCGATGACTCCGGATGAATTTGGGCCTCCAACAAGACTCATTGGAAAGGTCTTTTCGTTATCTTTCTTTAGAGTCTAAGAACGTCCAATTCCGAGTCCGGATGCATCCTGGGTGTCCAATTTAGTACAGACTGCTCCTGGACTCCGAGACGGATTCAAAGTCGACTTGGTTTGGGCCTCCACCTTGACTTGAGCGCTCTTGCTGGTCCTTCACGCCTCCAAGCCCTCCTCTATGTATCTTCCGGTCCTCTCCATGATTCCTAATCATAATATAATCATTAGGTAGCAATCTATTCTCTAAATCATATAAAGAGTTACTTAGGAACGAGCTCACCAGAATTTAATTATCGCGCGAGCTCTTGTGATTGGACCTTGAATGTTCAGCGGAGGATCATTGAGTGTATCCGAAGGAGTGATGTCCTCATCATCCTCCCCCTCTTGAATTGGAGTCGTCCCCGACTCAAGCTCATCTTCTTCTCCCAAGTATGGTGTCAAATCTACAATGTTAAAAGAAGGACTAACCCCGAACTCGGGTGGTAACTCAAGTTTGTATGCATTATCATTTATTTTCTCAATAACTTTATAAGGACCAGCAGCTCTTGACATTAATTTAGATTTACGCAGCTCTGAAACCTATCCTTTCTCAAATGTAACCATACTAAATCACCCGGCTCAAGTTTAATTTCTTTTCCTACCTTCACTTCCAAAGAATTCTATACTTTTCATTCATCTTTTCGATATTTTCTTTAGTTGTTTCATGCAACTTACGAATAAATTCAGCACGTGCGCTAGCATCACTATGGGTTCTTTCAGTGGTAGGTAAAGGTAAAAGATCAATAGGAGCACGAGGGTTAAAGCCATACACTACCTGAAAAGGACTTACCTTAGTAGTAGAATGTGTCGCCCGATTATAAGCAAACTCCACATGAGGCAAACATTCCTCCCACATCTTTAAATTTTTTCTTCAAAATAGCTCTCAACATGGTGCCCAAAGTGCGGTTCACTACCTCTGTTTGTCCATCAGTTTGTGGGTGACAAGTTGTAGAAAACAACAATTTTGTACCCAACTTATTCCATAGAGTGCGCCAAAAATGACTCAAGAATTTTGCATCACGATCCGAAACAATAGTACAAGGCATACCATGCAAGCGAACAATCTCTTTAAAAAAGAGGTCAGCAATAAAGACAAAGATCATCACTTTTATGACAAGGTATAAAATGCGCCATCTTAGAAAATCGATCCACAACAACAAAAAATGCTGTCCCTCCCCTCTTAGTCCTAGGCAATCCCAAAACAAAGTCCATCGAAATATCGGCCCAAGGAATAGAAGGAACAGGAAGAGGCATATACAAACCATGTGGATTCAAGCGAGACTTAGCCTTTTGACATGTAGTGCAGCGTGCCACGAACCGCTCAACATCTCTCCTCATCTTTGGCCAAAAGAAGTGTGTGGTCAACATATCCTCCGTCTTCTTAGCACCAAAATGCCCCATCAAACCTCCTCCATGTGCTTCCTCAACAACAACATTAGACGAAACAGAACCAACTGGAATGCATAGACGGTTAGCTCTAAACACAAAACCATCATTGATCACAAACTTGTTCCATGTTACGTCCCTCTTTACAATTCAGCAACACATCTTTAAAAAACAGGATCAAGCACATATTGTTTTTTATTGATTCAAGTCCAAAAATTCTACAATCAAGTTGGGACAAGAAAGCATAGCGTCTAGACAAGGCATCGGCAATCACATTATCCTTCCCCTTCTTATGTTTAATAATATAAGGAAAAGATTCAATAAATTCAACCCACTTAGCATGCCTACGATTCAGATTATTTTGAGAGCGAAGATACTTAAGCGATTCATGATCTGAATGTATAATAAATTCTTTAGGCCACAAATAATGACGCCATGTCTCTAAAGAACGTACAAGTGCATACAATTCTTTATCATACGTAGAGTAATTAAGAATAGGACCATGCAATTTTTCGCTAAAGTATGCAATAGGCTTACCTTCTTGCATCAAAACACCTCCAATACCAACTCCACTAGCATCGCATTCTAGCTCAAAAGTCTTACCAAAGTTAGGAAGTTGCAGCAATGGTGCGTGTGTAAGCTTATCCTTCAAAGTGTCAAAGGACTCCTCTTGTGCCTTACCCCAATGAAACACCACACCTTTCTTTGTCAACTCATGCAATGGGGCAGCAATGGCGCTGAAATCCTTGACAAAGCGACGATAGAAACCTGCAAGACCAAGGAAACTTCTCACCTGTGTGATACTTGTAGGCACTGGCCAACTCTTTATGGCTTCAATTTTCATCTCATCCACTTGAATTCCCTGTGGAGTAACAACATAGCCAAGAAAAGAGACTCGATCCGTGCAAAAGATGCACTTCTCAAGGTTACCAAATAAACATGCATCACGCAAAGCATTAAAAACAGCACGTAAGTGTCCCATATGTTCATCCAAAGACTTGCTGTAAATCAGAATATCATCAAAGTAAACTACCACAAATCATCCAATGAAAGCTCTTAAAACCTCATTCATTAAGCGCATAAAAGTACTAGGTGCATTAGTCAAACCAAAAGGCATTACTAACCACTCATACAACCCGAATTTGGTTTTAAAAGCTGTTTTCCATTCATCTCCAAGTTTCATTCTAATTTGGTGGTAGCCACTACGCAAGTCTATCTTTGTGAAAATTACAGAGCCACACAACTCATCAAGCATGTCATCAAGCCTAGGAATTGGATGATGATATCTAATAGTAATATTATTAATGGCTCTACAATCAATACACATACGCCAAGAACCATCTTTCTTAGGAACCAAAATCACAGGAACGGCACAAGGACTAAGGCTCTCACGTACATACCCGCGGTCCAAAAGCTCTTGGACTTGTCGCTGAATTTCCTTAATCTCCTCGGGGTTGGTTCGATAAGCAGCTCGGTTTGGTAGTGTTGCTCCCAGGATCAAATCAATTTGATGCTCTATTCCTCTCATAGGTGGTAGCCCCGGGGTATCTCGGCTGGAAAAATGTCCTCATACTCCTACAAAAGGTTAGTGACAACAGGAGGCATCGAACTAACAACATCTTCAAGCGAAAACAAGGCTCGCTTGCAAACCAAAGTATAGCATATATCATCATCAAAAATTTCAGCAAGATCAGTTTTTGTTGCAAGCATAGCAGCACCCTTCAATTTAATTCCCTCAACCTTAGAATTAGGCGCCGACTTATCTGTTTTAGGTGGGTAAATAGAATTAGCAACTTGCTAATTTTCAGATTTAGCATCATGCAAACTAGCAAAACGTTCTTTTTCAAATTGCACAATTTCAGCAGGGGTCATAGGAACCAAAGTAATTTTTTTTCCTTTATGCATAAAAGTGTAAGTATTACTTCTACCATGGTGCATAGCATCATTATCAAATTCCCAAGGACGACCCAATAAAAGTGAACAAGCTTCCATAGGTACCACATCACAATCAAAGCATAATCGAGTATAGGAACCAATGGAAAAAGAAACTCTACAAGTTTGTGTTACCTTAACTTTGCCCGCATCATTAAACCACTGTAGGTTATAGGGGTGGGGGTGTTGGCATGTGGCCAAGCCAAGCTTCTTGACCAAATCTGAACTCACCAAATTTTGACAACTACCTCCATCAATGATGACACGTGCTCGCCGATTGTTGATGACGAAGAACAAATTTGAACAAGTTGTGGCGTTGCAGCTTCTCCGGGTTGTTGTACCTTTGTGCTTTGGCCTTCATTTGCACAATGACGCTTCAGTAGGTGGTCGTGTCATCAGTACCCAAAACTTCATTGTCCACCTCCACAGCCGGATCTTCTTCATCCTCTTCCTCAATGTCGAGGCGCCGATGTACCCATCGCCTCAGTAGCAATGTATGCCCGTTGACTAGGGCAATCCTCCTGCACATGACCGAATCCTTGGCAGCGGTGGCACTGAATGCTAGAAGTGCGCCCTGTTAAAGCAACGGAGGATGCACTCTTCGAAGGTTCCTACAAAGAATTTTTACCTGAACCGGATGTCCGCGAAGTAGGTGTCCGCATGCTTCGTTGGTAGAGGCGCCCGAAAGAGGATGCCTTGGGAAGCCCCAAGGAGGACGCCATGCGTGGAGTGTACGAGGTGCCAACCTTGCCTTTGCCCCCGCTTTATTACGTCCCTCGCAACTCCTTCTCTCAAGCAAGCATAGCAAACTGAAACAACTGGTTGACAAGTGTTAAAATCCTTATAATCAACTATGTTCTGAATTTCCTCCCTCAATCTTGAATAAAAACGAACAATAGAATCCTCGGTTCCCTCTACTATGCTACAACGCATCAATCCTTTCTCAAGCTCACCATAGTAATCCCGCATGCATTTATCTTCCCTGCTCTAAGCGCATCAATTTCTTACGTAGATCCCTATGATATGATGGCGGCACAAATCTATCACGCATAGCAACCTTAAGCTCTTCCCAAGTTCTAGGTTGGCGCTTATCTGCAACTAAACCTGTCCACCAAATGATAGCAAAATCTTTAAATTCACTAGTGGCTTGTCTAATTCTATGTTGCTCGGCACAAGGTGGGCACTAAATTTTTGCTCTACTTGTCATCTCCCAATCAAGGTATCCCTCAAAGATCATAATGTCCCGAAAAAAAGGTATGGTAAATTTGACCTTAGCATAAGGATCATCGTGAGCATGAGCACGATTACCTCCATGGCGGTTGCCACCCATACCTGTGGTGTTGTTGTTGCGAAGACGCCGACGTAATCTATTTTCCCCTTGTCGCCGCTTGATCAACATTACCATTGATGTCATAGATCTCATCACCGGCGTCATTTGCCTCCATTATCTTCTTCAGGCGGTGGCTGAACTTCTAAGGCAGCTACCCCTGTTTGGTCGGTGTGGACAATCGTTTGTCCAATCTCTCAAGTGTGTTGCCGATCTTGAGTTCAATGAGTGCAGCAGATTCACAGCCTTTTGTGACTGCCTCGTTCATTTCCTTCTCGAGCATTGCTTACAACAGATTGTAGTTGCTCTTGGTCGACACACTCGAGAACTCTTTGGGAGAACTAGCATCATCATCACCGCCATTGTAGACACAAAACACAAGCAACAAAAGTGAAGGTTATCCCTAAAAGTTCTACTATGAACGGTGGAGTAGTGTCTTTCGGGATCAACAAACTAATTACTTCTTACCAAGCTCTCACAAATGTTCTTACCAAAGAAGACAAAGGACACCGAAGTCGTAGACCACGATTGCGTGAATGTCAAACCTGTGGCTGTCTAGAAGAATGTGGAGCTTGGAAGGCACACAAAGAGACAGATAGTATATCTGGAACACAAGTCAGAGACAGATAGTAATTGTTGACGGTCACTAAGTCTAAATTTTATACCGTCAACAATGGCTCTTGAAAAGGTAATAGTAGACTAATAGAGGTTATATCCGACAAATTCCACGAGTTTTGTTGATTTGTGAGATTTCCGTGATTTTTCGAGAAAAAAAGCTAAAAGAAGGATTTTAATGTAAATTTACCACGAAAACTTAACCGCGATGCAACTACATCACCGGATGGTTCAGAAGACTCCGAAAGACACCCGAAGAAGCGGGGCCCGCAGCCGCCACCACCGGGGGCCGGCCGGCCCCCCACCATGGGCCGGTCGGCGCCCTAGGGTTCTGCCGACGGCGCCCCCTTTCCGAAAGCTTCTCCCCGCCGCCTAGGGTTTTCATCTCTACCGTTGGCTACGCCGGTTTGATCCTACGGCGCGTGCACTCCACCGGGCTATAAAAGGAGGGGTAGACCCCCCTTAACACACACAATTCATTCCTCCCGCTTCATTCGTCAAAGAGTAGTCGGGTTAGGGTTTCCAGAGATTAGAATTAGAGCTCTAGTTCTTCAAGTTCTTAGTTTAGTCGTCTAGCAAGATTCAAGTAGAGATCGGGCGCCCGCCGGGATTCCGAGATCTGTCTTCTAGAATTTGGTAATTTTATCTTGTATTTCATTATGACTTTGCTCTACTTTAATATATTGCTACTTATTCAGTTCTTAGTTTATTCTAGTTGCACATTTGATATAGATGTAGTTTATGATGATTATTGTTATATGATCGTAAAGTGCCCGATTCAATACTAGAGTGGGTCGGGTGGTGCGCGCATGTAGATGTGGTGTCTAGATATATTGTGTACCTACGGAGGCACCCCGATGTGTCGGGGTCGTGTGGTAGTCCGCGTAGATGATAGCTGCGTTTGGTTCCTCTGTAGTCCACCCCCGTGCACGTAGGGACTAGCCGAGCATGGTCGCGAAGGAGGTGACCGTTGTGTCTTAATATCCTCATTAGTTGATGCTCCTTATGATGTCTTCTGAATTTATTGCACTATAGATGAAAATATGTAGCATGGCGTAGGTCGTAGACTTTATATTAGTAATTACATAGGTTTCCTTATTTCTAACTGAATCCCTAAATTGCTTTACTACATTAGAGAGTCTCTATATTCTAGCTCGAATACCATTTATCTTAATTACTCATTTATCATTTATCGTTATTGTTGACTAGTTATTGCTAAGGCATTGGTGTATTAGGTTATGATAGGGTTTATTACTCTAATTCCTCAATAGTTACCCACTCCTATTAAGTAGAATGCTTTGCTTTATCCTTTTGGCATAAAATAAATCAACGATACTCGAAATACTTTCTCTGGGTGAAATGCTACAACGGAGAATTATCTCATGCGCTTGCGGATATATTCTATTTAGAGTCATTGCGTGTAGATTATTTTTATCCTTGGGTTTTGGCATCATGTTAGGGATGACAACTTAACTTGAAGTGATGTTAAAAATACCAACAAGCATTTCTGGTGCCGTTGCCGGGGATGGCAATTCTATTTATTAGGATATTTTATAAGGATTATTGATTCACCAGGATATACATATCTAGAATTTTATGAGTAAACCTTTATGGAAAATATAAAATAATAAAATTATATCTAAATCATAACCTTTTGCTTTAGCAGACTTACCCATATTTTATTTAGAAAATCTTATAGGGTAAGTGCATGATTGGTTGTAGAATTTTAACTCTTATCGGGAACAACCATAGGAAGAAGGGTCTTACATCATTCTCGAGAAGCAATGGCCGAGAAGACTCTCTTGCGAATTCTCCGCTCCAAGCACCGAGAACATTCGCGTAGGTCCAACTCTCGACACCTTTGACATTGGAGAACATGATTATGAGATCAAGCCAAGCCTCATCAAAATGGTGCAAGTTATCATATTTAGTGGAAAGAAGGATGAAGATGCTATTGCTCATCTACAGAATTTTCTGGAGATTGGCAACACCATTGACATTCAAGGCATTCCTCAAGATGTCGTGCTACTTCGTTTATTTCCTTTCTCATTAGAAGGAAGAGCGAAGCAAAGGTTTTATCGTAGTAAAGATCAAGTCAAGACATGGGGAGAATGTTCGAAAGCTTTCCTGGAGAAGTTTTTCCCAATAGGCCAAACGAATATCTTAAGAGGGAAGATTTCAGAATTCCGTCAGCAGAAAGGTGAACCTATTCCAGAAGCTTGGGAACGTTTTCAAGGATACATATCAGATTGCCCGCATCATGGAATGGAGAAGTGGTTGCTCATGCAAATATTCTATCATGGACTAACCTAAAGATCATGTGAGCAATTGGACGCCACTGCTGAAGGATCATTTATGTCACTCACCCCTGAAAGAGCTGAAGCAATTATGGTAAAGATGGCGTAAAAATCAGAATTGGACATTCAACACCCGACATGCCATGAAAGTGAGGAAGTTCCGGAGGAGTTGTGTGCAATATCAACCAAAATGGATGTATTATTGAATTGGCTAGAGCAGAGGGGCTAATTACAAAAGAGATCGTCGGGCAATTCAAGATATATTCAAAGATCAATATGAAGAAGATATTAGTGCAATCATCAAGAAGCAAGGATGGAGTCAACCTCGGGCAACAAGACAAGGTAAGTACCAAGGTAACTATAATTCTTCAAATCAAAGACAACCACCCTTGAGAGAATTAATATTAGAACAAGCTAGAATCAATGAGAGTATTTATAAGAAGCTTGCTTTTAATGATGAAATGTTAGAAGGAATTAATTCAAAATTAGATAATTTTTCTCTAGCAGTTTAAAGAGCAAATAATATTTAATAAAAAGATAGAATCACAAATTACACATTTAGCTTCTACCCCATGCGCCCACTAACCATGAACAGATTAAAGGAATATCTACTAGAGGAGGTAAGGTTACACGTGATCCACCTTACCCGGAAGGGGCACGTAGACCTTCACTTACAAAGGCGATAGACAAGGAGGCTGAAAAGAATACTAGAGAAAAAGAAGCGTAAGCACCCCTACCAACAAATGATCCGCAAGAGCCCGAATTAACGCAAGACTTTGAAGATACCACTATCCTACCGTTCCCATAAAGGAGGAGGAGTATCTCCACCGATGATCGGTTCAAGAAGTTTGTAGAGATTATTCAAAAATTATATATCAACATTCCGTTGTTAGATGCTATACAGGTACCCACATATGCAAAATACCTTCGATCCATCCTCAACAACAAGAGACCACTACCCTCTACCGAAGTCATCAAGCTAACGAAGCGTGCGGTGAGGCAATCCTACATTCTTCTCCTCACAAGAAGAAGGATCCGGGATGTCCCACTATTGATTGCTCTATAGGCAACCGGATATTCGAGAACGCCTTGTGTGATCTTGGAGCAAGCGTCGGCGTCATGCCCAAAACGGTCTTCGATAAACTCAACTATGCCCCACTCACTCCAACAACCATGTGCTTGCAACTAGCTGACCAATCAGTCCGCTACCCTGCAGGAATAGCGTAAAATATTCCGGTAAAAGTCCGTGACTTTTTTGTTCCCCGTAGATTTCGTGGTACTTGACATGCGGGAAGAGAGGAAGATACCTCTTATCCTTGGGCGACCATTCCTAAACACCGCAAATGCGACCATCAACGTTGGAGCCGGAGAAATTATATTCACCATTAACGGGCAAGAAGAGCGATTCACATTCAGACCAAGACCCGAGCAATGCAAGACTTTGAAGGATCAAGGAGGGCAAGGTGCAACAACATCTCTGACCGCGGAGATCAACCACAGAGATTAATTCGATTAAAGAAGTCCAAGTCGGTGGACTCTAAAAACCCCGAACCTTCGCCGGGAGGTAACTCGGTAGTTATCAGTAATTTAATTTCTCATAATAAATAATATATTTATTTTTCCTACCAATCGCATTGTTAAAAAAAAAAATAAATAAATAAAAAAATATGCATGTCATATAAAAAAATCTAAACCCCATGAAATCATAATCGACAGAGTGTAAAACCCCCGTCAAGAAACTTTACCGTGGTAGTAGAAAATTATAAAAATACTATCATTAGAATTCTAATTTTTCGCAGATTCCTAAAAAGTAATTTAGTTTTTCATTCTAGTGTCATTATACGGTATAAATACGGAAGACATGTGGGGCCCACATACATCACCTCACATCACCTCACACCCACCAATTATTCACCACATCCAAAAATTTCAATTATCACACTCATTCACATGCACTCACCTCCATCCATATCTGTCACCGAAAGGAGTACCTAGGGAGTAGGGGATTGATTACATACATACCAAAAAGGACACCAGAGAAATGAGAGCACCAGCAGGCAGCAGGTGGGGCCGGCCGGCCCCACCACCACGCCGGCCGGCGCCCTACTACTACCTCTCTGCCTCCAACTTGTCACACCCCCTCACTCATTCACTCCAAGTCCAGAGAGCTCTGCTCCACGACCAGTCGCAACTTCGACACTCCATTCTTCCAAATCACTCATTAATTAGCAAGAAAAAGAGAAAAGAAAAGAAGAGAATCAATTTGCAAGATTATCACAAGGATTTTCTCTCTTCCCTTCCTCTTTGATTTGCTAATCCTAATCACTTTTGTGTTCTTCGTGTTCTTGTTGTTCTTGCCGTGTTCTTCGTGTTCTTCATTCTACAGGCAAGATGAGTCGAAGATTTGGAGGTGCACTCAGGAGCATCAAGAGGACACTCTCATTCCGCAAAGACCCGAAGCCGTTTCGTCATCTCAAGCACCTTCATTTGCCGGCTCCGGAATGGACGTTGACCCTCCATCACCTCCTGAGCAACATCAATCATCATCCTCTTCCCCACAGGAAGAGAGGTATGAACTAACAAACCTTAATCAAATTCTATTACCACTTAGACCTCAAATAGAAATATTCAATGTGGTAAAGACAAAAGAGTTCACTCATACTCCAACATTTGATGACAATTTGCTCGTTGAAACCGGAATGGATTCTGAATTTGAGCTTATTTTTAGAATGATTGGATGGGAAGAGGCATGGGAAATCACTGAACAGGGTAGCAAGTTACTCACCATAGAATTTATTAGCTCCCTAGACTTTGATGATGATTATGTTCGGTTTAGGATGTTCAACAAACCTTTTTCTCTCACATGGAAAAATTTTAGTTTAGCACTAGGATTTTCTGAGCAATGTGTAGTAAATATAGCTGATGTTCTTGGAGATTTTAATAAAGATGATTTTTGGGAGGGTATCACTTTGCTAAGAAACCGAAACGCAAAACAAAAATATACCACCGAGGAAGTCCATAACCCTACACCGAGATTCATGCTTAAATGGCTAGCTTTTACTTTCTTCCCTAGAGAGGAATTAAACACTATTAGACAAGATGAGCTACATTTACTATATATCATGATTAAAAAGAGAAAAGCATCCCCTGTAAAATTAATGTTGAGCTACTGGAAAACCGTACCTCCTATGAGAAAGTGCAGCATTTCATTCACATCTTGGATTACACGCCTAGCTACAGGATTAGATTTATTGTCCAATGCTACACTCACTTTTATTACTGGTGCCCGAAGAGTTATTGGATATGACTTTTTCTTTCGTGCTCACATGGTAAAACACCGAAATAATAAGATAATCATGATCTATAAAAATTATCCAAATGAGTAAGAGCTGCCTAACGAGGGATTTGGGGATTTATTCTGTTGACAGTTTTACTTTTCCGAGACCGCTAATATTGGCGGTGTCCATCGGACGCATCGCCAGAGTACCGGGGATCGGTGTACAGGGACCGACACAAAGCACCATCGGGACCAGCTCATGTCCATTACACTAACTTTGATGAACCAGGTGCATATCATGAGCCACATCGGCCGTGGTCCACCCACTCGGGTTGGGAGGATCAACCCACTTATCATCAAGGCAAGTCGTCCACATCTACAAAAGTTGGGGAACATTCCACACATGGAGCCTCGAAGATTATGGACAAGATTTTCGAGAGAGGCCGTGCATCATTCTCTGCTTGGCCGGAACACGGAGTACACCACCGGTGGACCGTATCCGTACCATGCGCCACCATCAAATAATTACATGCCGCCTCCCCGAGCAGCATTTTAGCACTTCTATTAATGATTTCCCCTGCTATGTCTATGCTCACTAACCTTTAGCGGGGGGGCAACAAGCGATGAACGACACCTTGCACCAAAGATGAGCGGTGGCAACACCAGGTTGACAACAAGCTTCATCGGCCGACACACGATGGCGGCACCGGGCGGACCAGCGGTTTGAGCGATTCAAGCATGGACAAAAGCGGCGATCCGCATGTGGGTTGGAGTACCTGATAGATCAGTTGGGGTATCCACCACCGCCTCCACCACATCATTGAGTACGGCAACATGCAGCTTGGGGGAGAGCCCCCCCGAGGTGAGCATCATCCACCTCTCATATACTTTACCTTTTAGTATTTAACTATATCTACTTTTCGGTATTTAAATTCTGTCATTAGAATAGTTAGAATTTGTCTTTAAATTCTGTACTACTTATTTAAAAAAAAGAGAGAGAAAGAGAGAGCAACTAAAAATCTGCAATTACTTAGCATCTGAAATTAAAATCTGTCTTTGAATTATAGGAAGTTTATCTATCCTGAGAATTTATTCTGAAACCTGATATCTGTGGGTAGCATAAAACTTGTGATTCAGTCTAAGTAATTGACAGATATGATATAAAAAAAGTTTGAGCTAGTATATGTTTCATTCTAAGTGATAGCTAAGCTCCGATATTTTGTAAAGAATTAATTAATCAATCTGGTAATTTATCCTACTAATATGATTTGAGTAGATTACTCATTATGTATTCATGATTGAATCCACACACACAAGAGTTTTGCTCTCTAACAATTCTCTCTTAGAAGTCTAAAAGAGAGTGTGGGTTATAGCAATTAAAAGATGCCATACCAAAGAAGTATGAGCCCAAAAGATGCCATATCAAAAAGGTATGAGCCAAATCAAAAGAAAGAGAGTAAAACAATGGGTGCAAAGACACTTTCCTGAGAGAGAAAAATGGGTACAAAAAGTATCCGCTGGGAGATAGCCCACACTTCTCAGAAAGACAAAGAAGAGAGAATGTTGCATAAGAGCTGGAAATAAAGTTTTAATCACTAGCACATTCAATCATGATGTATAGCTTGAGTAGTCCACTCCCATCTTATTAGTAAACTCTCATGGTTTCCAAGATAATAACCTATACAAGCTCAAAAAAAACCTCGAGTAGTGCTTAAGCAAAGAATGAAAATATATGCAGTGCTTGCTTGATTATTCTATCTTTCAATCACCCAAGATTTAATTAAAAGTTTGATAAGCCCCATAGTCAAAAGGTATAAGGATAAGTTTGAAAGATAGATTAATGAATTATGATTTGGAGAAGGATTTTTTCAATGCTAAAGTATTTGTTGATATAATATGAGATACCCTGGAAGTATTATTTCAAGTCAACTTTGCTAAGGGACTAGCAAAGACTTAGCTTGGGGGTAATTGTTGACGGTCACTAAGTCTAAATTTTATACCGTCAACAATGGCTCTTGAAAAGGTAATAGTAGACTAATAGAGGTTATATCGACAAATTCCACGAGTTTTGTTGATTTGTGAGATTTCCGGGGATTTTCCGAGAAAAAGCTAAAAGAAGGATTTTAATGTAAATTTACCATAAAAACTTAACCGCGACGCAACTACATCACCGGATGGTTCAGAAGACTCCGAAGACACCCGAAGAAGCGGGGCCGCAGCCGCCACCAAGTGGGGCCGGCCGGCCCCACCATGGGGCGGTCGGCGCCCTAGGGTTGCCGACGGCGCCCCCTTTCCGAAGCTTCTCCCCGCCGCCTAGGGTTTTCATCTCCACCGTTGGCTACGTCGGTTTGATCCTACTACGGCGCGTGCACTCCACCGGGCTATAAAAGGAGGGGTAGACCCCCCTTAACACACCAATTCATTCCTCCCGCTTCATTCGTCAAGAGTAGTCGGGTTAGGGTTTCCGGAGAT
The DNA here is from genome assembly GCA_015844335.1 of Chrysopogon serrulatus. Lineage (NCBI taxonomy): Eukaryota > Viridiplantae > Streptophyta > Magnoliopsida > Poales > Poaceae > Chrysopogon > Chrysopogon serrulatus. Next base: position 4,713 of record JADLZL010000399.1, on the reverse strand, counting down.
TAGAAGTAGAGCTCTAGTTCTTCAAGTTCTTAGTTTAGTCGTCTAGCAAGATTCAAGTAGAGATCGGGCGCCCGCTCGATTCCGGATCTGTCTTCTAGAATTTGGTAATTTTATCTTGTATTTCATTATGACTTTGCTCTACTTTAATATATTGCTACTTATTCAGTTCTTAGTTTATTCTAGTTGCACATTTGATATAGATGTAGTTTATGATGATTATTGTTATATGATCGTAAAGTGCCCGATTCAATACTCGAGTGGGTCGGGTGGTGCGCATTATGTAGACGTGGTGTCTAGATATATTGTGTACCTACGGAGGCACCCCCGATGTGCCGGTCGTGTGGTAGTCCACGTAGGTGACAAATGCGTTGGTTCCTCCTCGTAGTCCACCCCCGTGCGTAGGGACTAGCCGAGCATGGTCGCGAAGGAGGTGACCGTTGTGTCTTAATATCCTCATTAGTTGATGCTCCTTATGATGTCTTCTGAATTTATTGCACTATAGATGAAAATATGTAGCATGGCGTAGGTCTGTAGACTTTATATTAGTAATTACATAGGTTTCCTTATTTCTAACTGAATCCCTAAATTGCTTTACTACATTAGAGAGTCTCTATATTCTAGCTCGGAATACCATTTATCTTAATTACTCATTTATCATTTATCGTTATTCTTGTTGACTAGTTATTGCTAAGGCATTGGTGTATTAGGTTATGATAGGGTTTATTACTCTAATTCCTCAATAGTTACCCACTCCTATTAAGTAGAATGCTTGCTTTATCCTTTTGGCATAAAATAAATCAACGATACTCGAATACTTTCTCTGGGTGAAATGCTACAACGGAGAATTATCTGTGCGCTTTGGATATATATTCTATTTAGAGTCATTGCGTATAGATTATTTTTTATCCTTGGTTTTTGGCATCATGTTAGGGATGACAACTTAACTTGAAGTGATGTTAAAAATACCAACAAGAATGCTTTGAATTATAGTCCACGATTGTTCGCTCTTGTTGCCGGCCTAAAATGCTCCAAGTTCTAGATGTGTGTGACCAAATAAGATGGAGGAAAAAAAAACAAGTATGATGGATAGCAAGAGCACTAGAAACAAGGCACAACACCGACAACCGAGCTCGGATTTTTCCTTTTTCCTGAATTTTCCTCGGATTTTTTGCAAAAAGGCACTAGTAGAAATCAAACTTTTTATTTTTTCACTATTTTTTTTTTTATTTTTCTCTGAACAAGGATCACAAAAGATGCAACCACAAAAATTGGCACCTACAACTGAGGTGGGATGTGGTCTCTGAGAAATTCAAAGACGTTCTCCCCGAAAAGCGTCGCGAGAAACCTTGATAATTTTTTTTTTTTTTTTCCGAATTTTTTGGCAATTTTAACGAAACCAAACAGGCCTAAGGCTAGTCTAGGTCAACCTCCAAATGGTGTCAAGAAGCTACTAAATTTTTTTTCATATTTTTCTGATAACCGAGCGAAAAAAGTTATGCCTGTTTTACCAAAGGTATCTCAAGTTATGTTTCCCTAAGGCACAACACGGCGGCGGCAAGCTAGGGCAAAGCGTCCCTAAACTCCAACACCGATCGCAGGTATTCGCCAGATGATGTAAGGAGAGCTGTGATGTAGGCGAAATAACAGCGGCTGACAACCTATCTAGGGTTAGCGCGGTGGCGAGAGATTACACAAGGCGGCTAGCGGGGGCAAGTCGAGTAATGTGGTGGATTCGACTTGTTGTTTAGGGACAGTGGATGGGATAGATATGATGGAGATAAACACACACAATGGACTCTAGCACGACCTAACCAGCAACAAGACCTCGACCAGGACACAAAGTCAACACGACGTACTCTGAAACTGAAATATGCAAAGGCTATGGCGCGGAAGGTTATAGGACATGAAAATAATATGGCAGTGGACTATAGGACGAAGGCGAAACACTCAAACCTAAGGTGGGATATGAACCTAACGGTATATCTGAAGCTCTGATTACCACTTGATGTGAACAAGGGTTCCCGATCTTCCGAAAGGTTCTGGTAACTCTCGATTTGGTGAAAACGAGACACAAGTCGATCCGGCTTCCGAACAGCACGATCCGAAACCCCGCAATCGCAGTACCACGTCTTCTCTGGTTATCAACCGGCGTTGCACAGTTGACCTCGCCAAGAAGGCTAATCTTTGCCTGCGAATCGAAGAACACAAGCAAGAACAAGGAAGAAAGCAACCAATTTGCAAATGAATGATTAAGCTCACGAGTTGGGGTCTCACAAACCGATGAAACGGCCAAACTGTTCTTGACAGATTAATCTAAGCAAAATCCAACCCTAACTTGGGTGGCGACTACTGTTTATAAAGAGTCTAAGGTCGTGCAAGACCCCCCTAGACGCACCCCTAATGGGTTCCAACTCGATACAAGGCCCAAAGACCAAAATACGACGTCGCAGCGTCAGGACAGATTCTGGACGTCAACTTGTTTGGACGATTCCCGATGACTCCGGATGAATTTGGGCCTCCAACAAGACTCATTAGAAAGGTCTTTTCGTTATCTTTCTTTAGAGTCTAAGAATGTCCAATTCTGAGTCTGGATGCATCCTGGGCATCCAATTTAGTACAGATTGCTCCTGGACTCCGAGACGGATTCGAAGTCGACTTGGTCTGGGCCTCCACCTTGACTTGAGCGCCCTTGCTGGTCCTTCACACCTCCAAGCCCTCCTCTATGTATCTCCCGGTCCTCTTCATGATTCCTAATCATAATATAATCATTAGGTAGCAATCTATTCTCTAAATCATATAAAGAGTTACTTAGGAACGAGCTCACCTGTAAATTTAATTGTCGCGCGCGAGCTCTTGTGATTGGACCTTGAATGTTCAGCGGAGGATCATTGAGTGTATCCAAAGGAGTGATGTCCTCATCACAATTTTTCGCTCCAAAGGGTGAATTGTTAGAGCCTCCGCCATCATCACATCCTATACTTACGGATGGCTTTCAAATTCGCCCTGCTTTCATAGCTATGGTTCGGGAGCAAAACTTCTCTGGAAAAGAAGACGAAAATCCATATATTCACCTCCAGGAATTTGAGCAATTGTGTTCTTGTCTGAATATATCTGGCATGAATCATGAGACCTTAAAATGGAAGTTATTTCCGTTCTCTCTTTCTGAGAGGGCGAAACAATGGTATGCTCATACCGTTAGGAGTGTAGAGGGAGATTGGAAGGAACTTCGAGACAAATTTTGTCTTGCTTTCTTTCCTATTTCCCAGATTATCCCTCTTCGTCTTAAAGTTCTCACTTCCCAACAAAAAGAGAAGGAAACCTTAGGAGCAGCTTGGGCAAGATTTTCAAATTTAATTGCATCTGGCCCAGATTTGTCTATGCCTGAACATGTCCTGTTACAACACTTTCACTATGGCCTTAGCAAAGAAGCTGCCCTTTTTCTCGATACTTCTTTGGGAGGGTCCTTTTCACATAAAACCGTTAGTGAGGGGAAAGCAATCCTTGACAAAATTCTTGAAAACACCCCATACACTGGCGTCTATGATGAATTCCCTGAAGAATAAGTTGAGACAAGCCCCGAGCCAAAAGAGGAAACACCAGCAACCGAATTAGAAACTGCACTTGATTCATCTCATGAATTGGTTGTTGAAAAACCTCCTGAAAAGGGAACACAAACCCAACTAGAGGATGATGATTTATCTCCTTTAGAGTTTCCCTTTGAATTCAATGAAGATATCTTTGAAGATTATAGAAATACCTCAATTTTGCTTATCTAACCAAGACCTCTGGCACACACTACACCCTCTAATCCACACGAAGGCTTTGTTATCACGGAACAAATTAAAAGCCTCTCGTCAGTTATGAGTTATGAATGGCTTACGGAAGCGGAGTTATCTCCTGAGGTAGCTCGAATCATCACTCCCCCAACCATTCTTTTATGCCAAATTAGGGGGTCCGCTATGAAAATGCACTATAGTCCATCTGTTGGGATAAATCTTATTTCGAAGACATTAGCTGATAGTCTTTATCCCAACACATCCTTAACCCCATCACAAAAGCTTCTAGATTTTCACATTTTGAGAGCAATGGGGTACTAAGGGTTATTCCTCGTCGGGAATTAACAACTCCGAGATATGTCTAGATTTTCACATTTATGACACCTTGGCGGACCAATCATGAGGCTTCTACAGGAGAAACCTTTACAAGGTCATTTGGACTTTAAGGTTGGGAATTCCACTATAAATATTCCTCTTGCCCGTTCTATCAACACAATAGTGGAACCTAAACCCGAACATGACTCTATTGAAGAGATTTTAATGGCATCTCTAGAAGACATGGCCCAACCAATCCTTTATGATGAACACTTTGTTCAAGAAGAGGAAGAGTTGGTAGAGCCCATTGAGCTAGACAAAAGTGAACAACCACTTGCACCTTCAATCGAGCTAAAACCTCTACCTCCTGGTCTAAAATATGTCTTTCTTAACAATAATCGAGAAACCCCAGTGATCATCAGTGACAAGCTTTCCCAAGAAGAAACCTATAAACTTATCACTGTCTTAGAAAGACATAAACCTGCTATTGGCTACTCACTCGAAGACCTCATAGGCATTAGCCCCGTTCTCTGCACTCATTGCATCCCTATTGATCCTAATTGCACACCTTCAAGGGAGCCACAAATGAGGTTTAACCATGCCATGCGAGAAGTTGTTAAAA
>JADLZL010000398.1:0-130921 GCA_015844335.1 Chrysopogon serrulatus | reverse complement strand
TATATATGTAAGGTAATGGGTGCCAAACCCAAGCTTGGGAGGATGGTGAGCGTGATGTGTGTGTCTTTGGGTGAGTGGAGGGTGGGGGTCGTGTCGATCGAGCCGGAATGTGTGATGAGCTTGAGGCGAGTCTTGCTGCAGGATGTGACCCTGGCATCCTATGAGATGAATACCCGTGGTGGCATATGTATGTGATGTGTGAGTCGAATCCCGGTGTGAGCCCTGTTGGTGGTGGAGCCTGTGATTGTGCCGTGGGTGGCACGTAAAATGGTAAACCCGGCGAAGATGTCCAAAGCCTTGTAAACCCTAAGGACTTATGAGTACCTAGACCCACCTGAATCCCTTTACATTCCCACTCGCCTCTAATGGGAAGAGAGACTACCGACTACTTGGTCGAATCCAAGCCATTAATGCTGAGGGCTGCGTAGGTGATGTGGAGTGACTGCATGGGATGCCGTGTCTCGCATCAAGCTCGAATTGGCAAAGCACTCACTTGTTGGGCCCCGAGTGTCGCCTCCCCGCCTGCACGGGACTCCAGTGACCCAGATCGAGTGGTGGATGGCATCGGCTCTAGGCTAGCAAGTAGCCGGGATTCTCAGTGAGGTCATGACCTGAGGATGGCTAATCTCAGGGGTATGTAAACCCCCAGAGGTCATGGTTGATCGATCAATACATATACCGACTCTTGTGGACCCTTCCCTGCACTCGTGCTCACTAGATAGGAGATGAGTCCCTTTCTCCCCTCAGATATGAGATAGGATTTGCCGAGGACCGTTGAGGCGGAGGGAGTTGGCCCCGCACATGAGTGAGATGAGATGTGGTGGATGAGGTGGATGGTGTATGGGATGGATGGATGGACATGGATGGTGGGATGTGGTGTTAATCTAAAACAATACTTATAATATATACAAGGACCGATAATACATAGGAAACCACGCCCAAATATAGGTTCTCTTGTTATAGCCTTATTGCATCCAGGGCTCCATAAAGCATCGCAGCATAGGTGGAAATGTGGCCAAGACATATTGTACCGATACTTTGGCACGAGGTTCCGAGGAGGCATACAACTCGGCGATTCGGATGGTTAGTTTCTTTCCGCTACGCCAAGTCGTTGGATAGAAGTCGCCTCCACACCTTCAAGTCGCAAAGCTTGATGCTACTCGGTGATTGCGCTGCTATCAAGCGTTGTATAAGTTATTAAACCTTCTATTTGCAATCAGACATCGTTGTATGGGTTTGATTATCTATTAGAATATGGGTAATATGATTTAAAAGGTCATATTACACTTCGATCGTGGTTTTTTCCCTTATGAAAATTGGGTCAATGCTTCAATTGGTACGGAGCCGCAGACTGACCCTAGGATGAAACCCTTTAGAAATGGATGATAGAAACAGACAAGACAAATCTCTTTCTAAGATATACCGACCCTCGCAACACTTTTGTTTGCAAGGCTTATCTACTTTGACCAAATTGCTAACCATTATGCTCAAACAACGCTACACCTTAGAAATATAGTTGGCCTATAGGACAACCTAGACTTATCCCTAAAAAGCCACTTTGGAAAGAGATGTTCAAACAAGAACCCTTCACAAGCACCCAAGTGCCCATCTACACCCATTGGAGATCGAGCCTAATTTTAGAGCCACTACCAACCCTAGTTACATGGGCCACCTATACTAGGTTAGATGACAAGTTTGGAGCTATAGACATCCATGATCCATCGAGGATACCTCTTCGAACAAGTCTAGACTAAAAAGGGCCTCAAAAATCATAGTTGTGACCTACCTGAACTAGGTTGAACCCTTCTTAAAGGTATCTTAATTTGCAAGAAGATACCCTGCCACGTGTAGTACGATCTTCGTAAATCCTCCCATGTAGTTCTAGAGAGATATCATTGTAATCAACCCATGTAATGAGTGAATCGTTCATAACGCATCTTTTATGGATCTTAATTGCTTTGATTGAGTGTAGTGATAGAAAATGTTTTAAACCCATTATGCCTTAATTACTATTAAAATAAAAGTTGCTATAATCCATGTCACGTGCACTAAAATGTTTTTATGGCTATGACGTTGTATGTTCACGATGTTCTGCCGGGCTGGAGGCCACCACGCCCATCCCCCTGCAGCCTTGGGGCGCAGTGCGAATCGCAACCGGCTGCAAGACGCGCCGGTCGTGGATCGGCCCGAACACGCCCCTGCAACCTGAGGTTGAAGATGTCCGTGAGCAAACCCCCACCTACCAATGAAATCCCCCGTTGTCCATGAGATCCCCGTTTGCCGCACCTGGAGGAGGAGCACCACCCCCCGCCACCTCCACCGCCACGCTGTTTGCAGGTGATGGCCCAAAGAACTCAGCCTTATGGCATCACTATGGAAGGAGCAAATCGCCGCTATGGAGGTCACCACAACGATTTCCAGCTGAAAATTGAGGGATTCATGAAGCTCAAAGCCGCCCACCTATGACGCCGTTTAACCCCGATCCACTCGCCGCTAGTGATCGGCTCAAGGAAATAGAGAAGAAAAAACCGGACATGACCACTTGCACCAATCGATGAAGAGTGTGTCGCGGCTTACACGCAAGATCGCCTCAAAGCCGCTGCTCGTGCGTTCGGTGGGATAGCCATAGTGATAACATGAGACCCCCGCTAACATCTCTTGGGAGAATTTGTGGAAGAACAATCGACCACATCCCGTAGGGAGTGATGAAGCCAAAGCCGATAATTCCCACAACATTGAGATGGAGAGAGACGTTGTCCAATACACCACCCGCCGCTCAACCTACCCATTTCGCTATGCAACCCAACTCTATCGTGTCCTCCGAGAAAGAGAAGATCCACTACTACGTGAAAGGTTGACTCCCGTGATCAAGGAACCTAGGAGGCACCAAAAGCCACACACCTCAAGGACCTCCGATTGACCGCCCATCCAAATCAAGAAGGATCGCAGGAAGTCATAGGAGAGTATGCAGAGAAGAAGCACAAGTATGACCGACCGCACTACGCCTGGAGAACAAGAGGCACCCCGCAGTGAGACGCCTTTCAAGAGGGTCAAAACCGGCTACAACAAGAACTGGATCCTACCACACCCCGCCACTCTCGCTTTTGTTTTAGATTGCTACAACAAGGATCGTCATCTATTAGCCACGCATCACGTAGCATCCCACTCTAAGAACAAGACCCACTAACTAATGACACCCAAAAATCCCCGCACACACACCATTCGGGCCGTGCGGATTACATGCTTTACCTGTGGTCAACTCGCACAAGGCCGCCACGCCTGGGCAAAGAAGATCGTTACCCCGCACTACGTAAGTATGGCACCCCTCAGACCACACAAGCTCCATGGGCACCTCGCACACCCGAAGTCGGCAGCATAAGGGATTGGCCACCGCGGACGCCTCACCAACCCGAATGCTAGGAAAGCGCAAGCTACACCGAAAGGAGGAGTATGGTATGTTCTAGATTACGCGCTTTTAAGCATTTAGTCCTTTTTTTATTCTAGAGTAGTATGATCATATATGGCTTTAGCATAACAAACCCGATCATCAAGCACCAACCCTACCCCCTTTGGAGAGAGTACGACACTTTAATCTCGAGGATCAGAGATCCTGGATGAGGGGTAGGCATCAGAATAACCCAAATTTTGCACAAACACAAAAACACCAACTATAAAATTTTTCTCTAAAGCAACCCATGCTTGATGAGTGGCATGTAGGAGCAAGATCTAGATTTGCATTATTGGGTCCCAACTAGGATAATTGCATAACATAAAAAATATTTCAATCCGGCATCACATGTATCTATACTTGCTTATTACAATTCATGCAAATGCACCCTAAATTAATTCCAACTATGCTACATGTGTGAGTCGGCTCTTACTTGTTTTTGTGATGATAAACCAACAACTCAATTATTGGCAAATAATCTATGCTAAACCCATAAACTATAAATACTTCCCACCATTATTTAGTTAATTAACTAGTTATGACCATGACCATATATGTGCTATATAAACATATCCCAAAAATATGGGAAATACCTTTAATACATGACATGGAACTTGCTACACCCCACCAAGAAAAACTAAACCCTAATTTACCTTTACTAAACCTTTGGCTAAGCATTAATTAAAAGTGAAAACCAAAATAGAAAAAGGATAAAAATAGAAAAGAGAAATGGAGAAGGGACAAGAAGCCCATGGCCCGGCAGCAGCCTTGCAGCCCAGCCGCCGCCCCGCCTCGCCTCTTCTTCCATTCCTCGCGGCCACTCACCATCTCGATACATGGGCTGGCCCAAGCAAGAAGTCAGCCTGAAGCCCACCTTCACGCCAAGACGCAGAAGGCGCCCCCAACCAAAGCCGCCTTCGCTTTTGTCACCGCCAAATGGGGCCTTTATGTCAAGGCGCCCTATTTCTTCCCCATGCCGGCCCGCCGTCCATGACACGCCACGCCGAAGCGACCCCACCGCCATGCTGGGCCTCCCACGCGCCTCAAGCTAGCTCCCTCACCACCACTGGACCTATGGGTCACGCGAATTGCGTGACCGCCAGCTCCCGCTGCCGACCATGAGCACCGGGCCGCTTCCATGCCACCGCTATGCCCGCCCGGCCCATCTCTCGCCTTGGATATGAAGAATTAGCCGCAGCTCGGGCCGGGTACTGGGACCCGCCACACGCGAGAGCCACTTAGCCGCTTAGCTGCTTGATCAACTAGAGCAAGAGATCACCGCTCAACCATGGGGAGACCTGCTCGCCATATAAGCCTAACCAACTGGCAATAGGGTTCCCCAACCATCCGCCGCTCGCGGCAAGCCAAGCCAAGTCAAACCGAGAGGAGGGAGAAGCAAGGAGAAGGACGCCAGGGGGACACCCCGGACCTGCGTTGAGTTGTTGCCGCCGGAGCTAGAGGAGCCGACCCAGATGACTACAAAGCAGCTGCCGCGCTCGCATGGCACCGCCCCGAATCGACACGCCACACCTCTACCGCCTCTACTAGCCTTCTTCTCCGCCACCAAGGTGAGCGCCACCGTTTCCCCTGCTCCAAACCCCAACCTTCAACGGCCATGGCGCCCACCTTGAGCGTGTAGGCCCGAGTCTATCCCCGGCCTGTACACCACACATGCACGCACACGCACACGATGACCATCCAAGCCCAACGGAACAAACGCCGATGACACCGTGAGAGACCCCACCACCATGCTCACCGGACACACATTTGGCAAGCCATCATTCTCGATCGGGTACCTACCCCACGCCTGCCAAACCAACCACCGAACTCCAGACTCGCCTTGATTAGGAACACGTCAGGTATGTGATCGCGCTTTTAGAAGACCCTAGGGCCGAAGCCGCAAAGACGTGTCCCACCGCCGCTAGCCGCGCTGCTCTAGAGCACCGCCAGAGAGCGCCGCCCCGCCGCCATTCTAAGCCACATAGCCCACCATGCCGGACAAATAGAGGTCAAGTTCGCCCGCGATCTCCCTCGGATCGAACCGAGCCGCAGCGGGGCCCGAACGCCCTTCCTTTGCCCCCGACCGATGCACCCACCCGAAGCCCGCCGGGCCGTTTTCCAGCGCTGTGGACGCCGCCGCATGATTTGGTCACCGCCGACGAGTCAAACGGAATGCTAGATGCTCAATTGACCATTCGCACTACCAATTGAACCCCAAAACCCCGCGCCCCATTGTCACCGCTGCCGCGCTACACCACAATCGCCACCATGGTCGCGCCCCGCCGCAGGCACCACCTGCACGCCAAGATACACCGAACTCGCCACCAACCACACTAGTGCCGCTTGCGCCCGCCGATGAGATCGAGGCCCTTCCAAAATCCCGCTACACGTAGGCACGCCACTAGTGAACGCCGTGTCGCGCGAGACAGGGAGATGGGGGAAGAGGAGAAGGCGCGGTGCACCGGGTTCACGAAGCCGTGAGAGAGAGAGGAGGATAGACAAGGTCCACCACAAGTCGCGCGTGTGGTGCATGGACCGTGAGCCAAGACTGCCCACCGCGTGGACCGCCACGCGTGAACCAAGGCCCGAGCCTGATCCATCGACCACGGGGCCGCCGGGACTCGACATCGCAGGGCCTACGCCTAAGCCCGACCCGCTAAGCCCATCGAGGCCCACCAGAGATCCCTAATGATGATGTCATCATTACGCCATGCCGACATCAGCCCTCATACAATGAACCAACCAGAGACCGCCACGTGTCACGCCCGGAATTTTGGCCATTTATCTTTTCTTAAAAATAGTTTAAACTTCAAAAATTCATAACTAATCCATACGAGCTCCAAATTTGGTGAACCAAGTCTCAAAATTCATCTAAAATCGAGCTCTACGCGTTGGAGCCATGTTTGAGTGCATTTGGATCTTTTTCACAGTTCATTTGTTTCTTGTGCTCTATATAGGTACGCTAACGCGACCGCTTTTTGTACCGCTTTCAGTTAGAGGAGGAACGTGCCCGCACGATCGTGACTACAACGAGGAACCGAGAGACGACCGCTCTAAAGGTTCCACGCTCCACCCGACAATCGTAGATCCTATTACGCATTGCAAATGATTAGAATTGCTATTGCTTTATTTACTATGCTATTATCGGATTAGGATGCATGGTAGTATCTTTTGATTGCCTCTTTTTGATACGACTATTTTGCCCCCTCGCCACCCACGATAGGTTAGACACTTGCTTGCCATCATTATGAATCTTACGATGCTTCATACATTGATGTGATATACATATATATATGTAAGGCACGGGTGGCAAACCCGAGCTTAGGACGATGGTGAGCGTGTCGTGTGTGTCTTGGGTGAGTGGAGGGTGAGGGTCATGTCGACTGAGCCGAATATGTGACGAGCTTGAGGTGAGTCTTGATGTGATATGACCTCGGCATCCTATGAGATGAATACCGTGGTGGGTATATGTGATGTGATGTGTGAGCCGACCCCGGGTGTGAGCCCGTTAGAAGTGGAGCCTAGGACAAAGCTGGTGCCGTGGTGGCACGTAAAATGGTAAACCCGATGAAGATGTCCAAATTGGTCAACCCTAAGGACTTACTAGTACTCGCACTCACCGAATCCCTTACATTCCCACCTCCGCTCTCTAATGGGAAGAGAGACGGCTGGACTACTTGGTAGAATGGTGCCACACGCTAGGTTGCGAGGTGATAGGAGGATGGTATGGATGCCGGAAGTTCCCGCAGACTGCTCGAGCCGGCAGTACCACTTGTTGGGCCCGTTGCTGCCCTCCCGCCTCGCACACCGATCTTTCTGGTGACCTGTACGAGTGGTAGGATGGCATCGCTCTAGGCTAGCAAGCGTACCGGGATTCTCGCTCTAGGAGGTCATGAATCCGAGGATAGCTAATCTTGTGGGTATGTAAACCTCTCGCAGAGTGTCATGGTTGATTGATCAATACATATACCAACTTTGTCGGTTATGGACCCTTCCCCGATACCTATGCTCACTAGATAGGAGATGAGTCCTCCTTTTCTCCCCCCGTGTTGTGAGATAGAGCCTGGCCGAGGACCGTTGAGGCAAACCGAGCGGGAGTTGGCCCTGGCGACATGAGTGAGATGAGATGTGGTGGATGGGTGGTAAGGATAGATGGATGGATGGATGGATGGTGGATGTGGTGTTAATCTTAAACTATACTTATAATATATACATATGACTGATAATACATAGGAAACCACACCAAATATAGGTTCTCTTGTTATAGCCTTATTGCATCCGGGGCCCACAAAGCATTGCAAAGCATAGGGTGGAAATGTGGCTAGTACGTGATCGTACCGATACTTTGGCACGTAGGTTCGAGGAGGCATACAACTCCTCAAGGATTCGATGGTTAGGGGTTTCATCGCTACGCCAAGTCGCTGGATAGAAATCGCCTGCACCTTCAAGTCAAGTTCCCATTGATGCTACTCTATGATTCGCCTATTGGCATTGTAATAAGTTATTAAACCTTTCTATCTCGCACTCTATTATCATTGTATGGGTTTGATTATCGATCGAATATGGGTAATATGATTTAAAAGGTCATATTACACTTCGACCGTGTGGATTTTCTCTTCGTGGAAAATCGGGTCGTTTCATCAATCCACTTGGAGAACTTGTCAATGGTGACGAGCAGATGAGTGAAGCCTCCGGCGCCTTCTGAGGGGTCCCACTAGGTCCGCACCACACCGGCGAAAGGCCATGTGATTGGAATGGTTTGAGCGCCCGAGCCGATAGGGATGCTGCCCGACGAGCGTAGTACCGCACCCCCTGCAGTGCATACTACCTTGGTGGCGTTTAGCAACCGCGTTGGCCAAGAAACCCCTATCGAAAAGCACTACCGACGAGGAGTGCGGAGCAGCAGGTGACCGTGACACCTCGGCATGGATCTTACACGAGATCGAGGCCATCCGGGTGATACATCGCCGGAGGACCCCGAGGGGGCTTTGCTTTGTAGAGCTCATCCCTCAATAACGATAAAGGACTTCGCTCTTCTTGCGATGCGCCCGGCTTGGTTGTAATCCTCCCCAGGATACCTCGGATGATCCAAATGAGGCATGGCTTTCTCCAGCTCCAGCCTTAGGGTCGGCTTCTAGATCCTCTCCGCGATCTCCATGACCTTCGTGGCTTGACGCCGAGGGCGTCTCAAACCAGAGTGTCCTTGGCCACGTATGGGTCCTCTGCCACGGGGACTTCGGTATTGCCCCAGCCCCCGAGAGGTCGAGCGGTTCTCCGAGGCCTCCTCTCATTCGGCCGAGAGTGACAAACGGAGCCGTGAGGTCCTTGGTGAAGACGCCTGGGAACCGGCTCTTCCGACACGGTGATCTTGGTGAGCTCATCGGCGGTGTTGTTGTATCTCCGCACGTGAAAGCCCTAGTTTGGTTTTGGCTAATTGATGAAACCTAGACTAACCCTATTACTAAGTGTGTGGCATTAGAGAAAGGAAAGGTCCAAGACAAGTGGTGGAATGGTGATCAAGATGGTGGAGGTGACCACAAGTGATCAAGTACCACACTTGGAGATGAAGGAAGATGAGGAGCAAGATGGAATGCTAGAGGCAAAGGTATATGTTAGGGCATTTCCATTTTGCCGGCCATAGGTGAGTAGAGAAGTTGGATGGGTCGGATTTAGGATTGATAACCGTACTATTAAGAGGGGCGATGTCGCAAGCAATATCGCTTATCTAAGTGCCACTAGGTGAGCAATGACTTTGCATATGCATTAGGGACCTAGTGTGCTTACTAACTCTTGCAAAATTTGTTTGAAAATGCTAACACTCGTGCACAAGTGATGAGACACTTTAGTGTTGGCACATGAAAGCAAGAGGTTTTCTGCCAAGGGCAGTCACTGAGGTTACTCTGACGCTGTCCTAGTAGGGACCGACGCGTCCCGGCCACCGTGCGCCCGCTGTTTTTCAGGTGCCCGGACGCCGGAGGACCCGAGCGTCCCTGTGCCAAGGGTTTCGTCGCCGGGCGCCGGTACTAGGACCACTAGTTTTAGCACCGACATGCTGGCGCTGTAGGGGAGGGTGCGTGTTTTCACCTCTTTCCCGTAGAACTCCCGATGGCTAGGGGACGTGACGACATTCCGCGGGACGCTTGACCCCGACTCTCTCTCTTCCCAAGACGCAGCCGGGACCCCGATCCGGTTCGGCGAGCTCAAGTTCGTGCTGATCGGAAACCAAGACGACATGGAGCTCCTCCCGACTAGGCCTCGTGGATCCTCGACGCCGCCTCGACGGGCTCATCGCCTCCCCCGACAGAGGCACCGCTGCGGGACGCCTGCCAAGCAAGACGACGGGCTCTTGGCAACGCCTGTAGGCTCGGAGGAGGGCATCGCGAAGACCGCGGCCGGGCGACGCCGACCAAGGAGCCGCCCAAATGCCACAATCGCCGCCGCAGATGACTAACGCCGCTGCCATAGCGCGCGCCGACGCCATCGCCATCGAAGCCCGGGCGAGACGCCCACGCGCCGAGGCGCCCCACGGCACACACCCCTTACGACATCCCCGACGAATCCATCCACGCCTACGAGGAATGGCCGATCAGAGGGAGGAGCGCGGGCGCCATGACTACATCGCCGCATCCACCCAATCCGATGCTACTCGAGGAAACGGCGCCCGTGGATCCATCCCGATTACATGCCTACGCCTTCTGCCAGCCCCGACCGACCCCTCAGCGACATGTACGACCGACGCCGCGAATGCTTCCACGTGAGGGTGTGTGACTCGGCGCAACGGTCGCGACAAATGACACGAGGAGCCGGATCGAGACCCTAGGCACACCCGACTACACCGTGGCGCGCAAAATCGGGTGATCCCAACACCTCCCGACCACAAGGAGAGCGAACCCCGCCGCGAAAACCACCGTTGATGGTCCTTAATGCCTATTTTATACTATCAATTATTGCATGAATTAACATAGAAAGAATCATAAAGTATAGTTATAGGGTTTGATTCTAACGAAGTTCCACAAGTGGTGTTGTTCTCGATTGTTTTTGCAGGTGTATCTAATTTTACACAGAACAAAAAGTATCTTAAATGATAAATTGACTACACCATTGCGGCGGGCTCGCCGAGACGATCGAAACGGACATATCATTTGCTATATTCGAGTCCGGAGTCAAAAGATATCAATTTTACACCGAAACCAACACTAGAAGACTCTAAAGGCACCGGCAAGGCGACGCATCGGGCCGGGGCCCACTTGCTATGGGGCCGGCCGCCCCACCCCGGCCGGCCGGCACCTCCTCCAGCCCAATCGGGCCCGCTCAACGGGTGGCCTCCTACCACCTTAGGGTTCACAACTCCACCGCTGCCAAAGCCTGGGCTTGGCCCAACAAGCAAACGATAGAAGAATAGTCCCACATCGCCTGCTCGTAAGAGGTGGAAGGCTTTTCTAGGATATAAATAAAGAGGTAGACCCCCTAGTTTAGTGCACCATATTATGGAGATGTAGAGGTGTCCTCGAATGGATAGACTCTCATCTCCAAAGCTCTTGTAAAGTAGAAAATAGGGAGAGAGGAGAGGAGACAAGAGATGAGGAGCCTGGCTTGACGATCTTCCTCAACTTTGTACCTCTACGGAGACGAATCTTCTTCAAGTTCTTCAGTTGGTAACTCTTAAGTTTTCTATTTAATTAAGTTTTGTTCTTACTTTACTTAGTTTACGGGATCTTAGCTCGTATTGAGTGCTCTAGTTATTGCGCCAGAAGTTAGAGTAGTAATCGATAGCGTAGACGTGGTGTCTAGGCTAGAGTTTACCCGAGGTTGCGCCTAATTCTACGGTTAGTTGTGGTAGCCTTCGAGGTGACAGCTTTTGTTGGTCTTCGTATTCCACCACGCCGGAGTTAGTGTTTCAGAGAGCTTTTGGCAGCCTTCCCCGCCTACTTTCTTCCCCAGCCTTATTCGAGTTGGAAAGGTACTGTTGTTCCAAAGTAGACAAGTATCGTGAATTTGATTCTTAGTTATCTAGATCACCTTAGATAGCCCCTCTCTACCCAACAAAAACATTTATCTTTTCTATCATATTTATCTTTTCATTCCTTGGTCGCACTTGATTCGTTACTAGATCACTTCACGCCTCGTGGAAATTCGATACCTTGGAATACTCTTAGGTGAAAGCTACAATGTATCCGCGCGCCATGGATTTATCTCTTGATCATTCTGTGGTGCGTAAATATACCAACAAGCTTTCGGGCGCCGCTGTCGGGAACGGTAGCTGCTCGGGATCGAGCCAAGTTCGTCCGTACCTTTTATTTTCGCTTTTATCACCTTTACCTTACCACATGGATTCCACGCCTATCTTTCAATTTTCGGCTCCAAAGGGCAAGTTGTTGGAGCCTCCACCATCATCACATCCTATACTCACAGATGGCTATGAGCTTCGCCCGCTTTCATAGCCATGGTCCTGAGCAATCCTTCTCTCGATTAGAAGACGAAAAATCCATACATCCATCTTAGAGAATTTGAGCAATTGTGTTCTTGCTTGAATATTGCCGGCATGACACAAGAGACCATTAAATGGAAATTGTTTCCGCTCTCCCTTTTAGGAAGAGCGAAACAAAGGGTATGCTCATACCGTAGGAGGAGTGAAAGGAAATTGGGATGAACTTCGAGACAAATTTTGTCTTGCTTTCTTCCCTCTTCCTCGATCGCCGCGTCGAGTAGAAGTTCTTACCTTTAAACAAAAGGAGAAGGAGACATTAGGAGCAGCTTGGGCTAGGTTCTTAAATCTTATCAATACCGTCCAACCCTTCACTTGCCCGACCACGTGCTTTTTACCACTTCCATCTCTGTCTTAACAAGGAAGTCGCCTCAAGATCTTGACTTATCTTCCGAGGATCATTTTCGCACAATACCGTGAGTGAGGGGAAAGCCATACTAGAGAAAATCCTTGAAAACACCCCTTACACCTAAGATCTTTGATGAATTTCCTAAAGAAGAAGAAGAAGTCAAGCCAAGCCCCGACCAACAAGAGGAGACAGATACAATCAAATCTAAAATTCCTTTAAATCCTATAGATGATTTGGTTGTTAAAGAATCTCCAATTGAGGAAACAAAACACATTTTAGAAGATGATGAATCTCATCCTTCCACGCTCCCTTTGAAATCGAGGATGATCTTTTTGAAGACTTTGGCAATGCCTCGAATTTACTACTCAAGTGAAGCCTCCGACACACTCTATGTCATACGAGGATAATGATGGCCCAAATAATGATTCTCTCCTTATAGAACATATTAAAGGACTATCGGCCATCATGAGTCATGAGTGGTTGGCGTAAACGAGTTATCCACCGAGGTAGCCCGAATCAATGCTCCCTCAGACATTATCACTTGCATTATTAAGGGAACCACTATAGAGGCTTACTATAGTCCAACCGTTGGGATGAATATCATTTCAAAGGCTTTAGCCGAACAACTTTCCCCCAACGACTTCTTGATCCCATCTCATAAGCTTTTACGAACTTCTTCTAGAGATACTCTTGAAAGTTATGGGGTCATAAGGTCTATTCCATTGCGAATACAATGTTCTCGAGTATCGATTAGATTTTCATATCTTTGACATCTTAGACACATCCATCTTGATTGGCGTACCTTTTAGACATTCTTTCAAGAAAGATCAAAACAGGTCTCTTAGATATAAAACTAGGAAGTTCTCCTATCACCATCTCGCTTGCACGCCAAGTAATGCAATAGTAGAACCCAAGCCCCGAACTGCACTTCTATTGAGGAAGTCTTAATGGCATCCTTAGAAGACATGGCTCAATCATCTCTTGATGATGAACACTTTGTTCAAGAAAAGGAAGAGTTGGCGTAGCCTATAAAGATAGAGGAAATAGAGGAGCCATCGCAACCCTCTATTGAGCTAAAACCCTTCCTTCCGGGCTTAAAATATGTCTTTCTCAATAATAATCGAGAAACACCTATCATCATAAGTGACAAGCTTTCCCAAGATGAAACGTATCAACTTGTCACCGCCCTAGAAAGACATAAATCAGCTATAGGCTACTCACTCCAAGACCTCAAGGGAATTAGTCCCATTCTCTCGCACTCATCGTATTCCCACCGATCCCGATTCTTTACCATCGAGGGAACCACAAAGGAGACTTAACAATGCAATGCGAGAAGTTGTTAAGAAAGAGGTCCTTAAGCTTTTACACGCCGGATTATTTATCCCGCACTTCATAGTGAGTGGGTTAGCCCCGCCCAAGTTGTGCCAAAGAAAGGAGGAATGACAAATGTTAGGGAATGAGAAGAATGAGCTCATCCTCAACGCATCGCCACCGGGTGGCGATGTGCATTGACTACCGTAAACTTAATAAGGCTACAAAGAAAGATCACTTCCCGCTACCCTTCATTGATGAAATGTTGGAACGGCTTGCAAATCACTCTTTCTTTTGTTTTCTTGATGGGTATTCCGATATCATCAAATCCCAATCCACCCAGATGACCAAAGTAAGACTACTTTCACATGCCCATATGGAACATATGCATATAGATCTAATGTCGCTTAATGTGTAATGCTCCAAAATTTTCTTTTCAAAGGTGCATGATGTCTATTTTCTCCGATATGATCGAGAAAATCATGGAGGTTTTCATGGATGACTTCACCGCCTATGGCAAAACCTTTGATGAATGTTTAGAGAATTTAGACATAGTCTTACAACGGGTGAAGAAAAGCACTTAGTCCTAAATTGGGAAAAAATGTCATTTTATGGTTCGAAGGAATAGTGTTAGGACACAAGGTGTCCGAATGTGGGATAGAAGTAGATAGAGCAAAGATTGAAGTTATTGAACAACTTCCACCTCCCACAAATGTGAAAGGCATTCGCAGCCTTTCTAGGCCACGCAGGTTCTATAGGCGTTTTATCAAAAACTTTTCTCGTGATCGCTAGACCCCTAACTAGCCTCCTAGCCAAAGATGTACCTTTCATTTTTAACACCGAATGCCTTGAAGCTTTTGAAATTCTCAAAAGAGCACTCATCTCAGCCCCAATTATTCAACCACCGACCGAGTCTACCCTTTGAGATCATGTGTGATGCTAGTGACTTTGCAAAGGTGCCGCTTTTAGGACAAACCAAAGACAAGAAACATTACGCTTATATCCTATGCTAGCAAAACCTTGTCCGGGCCACAACTTAATTATGCTACCACCGAAAAAGAGATGTCGGGCAAAGGGTCTTTGCAATAGACAAGTTTAGATCTTACTTAGTGGGAGCGAAAGTAATAATATACACGTAACTATGCTGCACTTAAATACCTCCTCACTAAGAAAGATGCTAAGCCTCTGCTAATCCGATGGATTCTTCTCGCCCCAAGAATTTGACATAGAGATAAGGGATAAAAAAGGAGTAGAAAATTCAGTAGTCGACCACTTATCTAGACTTCAATATAAAGACACATATGAGCTACCTATTAATGACTATCTAAGGGATGACACGCCTCGCAAAGAATCTGACTCCGATCCTTGGTACGCAAATATTGTCAACTATATGGTTGCAGGTTATATTCCACCACCGAGAGAGACAAGAGGAAGCTCCAAAGATGAGAGTCGCACTCCATTTATGGGACGATCCATATCTTTACAGATCTCGTGCCGATGGATTGCTACGAGGTGTGTCCCGACAATTGAAGGCATGAAGATCATTGAGAGATGTCATTCATCACCCTATGGAGGACATTATGGAGCATTCCGCATACATGCCAAGATTTGGCAAAGCGGATTCTTCCGCCAACGATGTATTAAGATACGAAAGAGTTTGTCGAAGATGTCTCGTGATGCCGAAACATGGAAACATCAACACTGGATGCGATGCCACTCACCTAACAACCTCCGTGGAATTATTTGATGTCCGGGGAATTGATTTCATGGGACCACTCCCAAAGTCGAGATGCAGAATATATCTTGGTAGCAAAATGACCACGTGTCCAAATGGGTAGAAGCATTACCATGTCGAGTCGCCGACTCCAAGCACTCCAAGAAGATGTTCAATGAAGTAATATTTCCCCGCTTTTGGAATGCCTAGATCGGGTCATAAGTGATGGAGGACCACATTTTATTGATAAAAGATTCCGGCAGCTTCTAGCGTAAAAATGGAGTCAAACACAACATTGCTACTCCATACCATCCTCGCACAAGTGGTCAAGTTTAAACATCAAATAAGCAAATCAAAAACATTCTCAAAAAAGACCGCGGGATGAAATGGGCAAGAAATGGAAGTACAAGCTTTCGATGCACTATGGGCTTATCGAATCGCATACAAGACACCCATAGGCATGACACCTTATCACCGGGTATATGGTAAAACATGTCACTTGCCCGTTGAATTAGAATTCAAAGCCTATCGGGCAATCAAGAAATGGAATATGGATATCCATCTTGTCGGCAAGAATCGCCAAATGCAAATATCCGAGCTAGAAGAATGGAGAGAGAAGGCATATCATAATTCCAAGATTTACAAAGAAAGAACAAAAAGATGGCATGATAAGAGAATCAAGCACAAGGAGTTCAAACCCGGGGACAAGGTATTGCCGCTCAATTCAAGGGTAAAGCTCTTTGGTCATGGAAAACTTAGAAGCAAATGGGAAGGACCATTCAAGGTAGTTGAAACCTCATCACATGGAGCCATTACAATTCAAGATGACTCAAAACATCTTCAAGGTAAATGGCCAACGTTTGAAATTATTCCTTGAAACTGAAAAACTTAGAAGAAATAGACCTCGATTGAATTTCTGCAATTTAATGATCCTATCTAAAAAGGAATTCAATCACCAAGACCCCTAGACAACTGAAACTTATATGGCTAACACTTAATTTGTTCCACGAAGTTTTGTGTCTATTTGAGTTGTGCAGATTTAGAAGTTTAAGAAGAGGTCATAAGAGTGAACAAAGACTAAGCAAACATCTAGCTTGGGGAGGGCATCCCCTAGTTATCGTGTAAGTATACCTACGCGATTATCGAGTCTATCTTATAGTCATAAAATACCAAAAAATATGTGGGCACAAGAAGGTCCACGCCCTGTCAAGTCTTTTGTGAGTTATTAATTAAAAAATAAATGAATGATCATTAAAATCAAATAAAGATACTTTTTAGTTATTTATTAAGGTGTGATCATAGAGTGTTTATCATTCGGTCTAGTTTGTTAAGAGTCAAATAAAAACTGAAGAACAATATGATTTTGTCTTGCAAATGATGAATAGTTGCTCTATTGTAATTTCTTTCCAAAGACCTACTTTCAAGCATGAGTTCTCTTAAATTAATAATAATGTCTTACAATGAAATTAAATGCATGGGTAGCAAATGCTTGATCTAAGGTCTAAGTAATTGGTGGGTATGATATGATGATTCGAGCTACCATATCTTGTTCTAAACAACACTAGAGATCCGAGATTTACCAATATTAATATGACTAATAATTGCATTGAGTTAAATTAAACCTTGTTGGCCCTATGCGGTTATCATGCTATTGAATTGAGATCACTTACACATTCCATTTATTTTCTGTATAAATGCTCATAATTATCTCAAAATTTGTTGCTATCCTCTCAAAAGTTTGTTGGAAGACATGTGGCTATGCAAAAGTATCCGAGGAAATAAAAAGGGACAAGTGTCCTAACCTCAAAAAAAAAAAAAAGGCACGTGTCCGATAGTAGAATTAGCCTCATAGCCATGTGTCTCTAATAAACAGTAAGGGAGTGATAAATTAAAAAAAATCCAACTCTATTTTCCATACACATGCACTTCTCGATTCAATGGTGTGATCAACTTTCTATGGATCCTTTGTTTAATTTGACAACAATATGTTTTTAAGCTTTTGAAAAAAAAAAATTAATTATTATTATTATGAAAACTCCGATTGAAAGGTGAAGTGAAAGAACTAGAGACATAGTACTTGATTTGATCGTTCTATCTTTCAGTTACTCAAGATCCAAGGTAAGAGCAATAAGCCCCATGATCAATAATATGATTTCCAAATCTAAAAGAGAATTTTTGTTTGAAGATATGTGTACTTGTTGGAAGTGAAAATATAGCAGCCACTCCTCGATCCATTGTTGAGTTTGGCTTCGCTAAGGGACTAGCAAAGGTTGCTTGGGGAACTTGTTGATGGTCCTTAATGCCTATTTTATACTATCAATTATTGCATGAATTAACATAGAAAGAATCATAAAGCATAGTTATAGGGTTTGATTCTAACGAGTTCCACAAGTGGTGTTGTTCTCGATTGTTTTGCAGGTGTATCTAATTTTACACAGAATAAAAGTATCTTAAATGATAAATTGACTACACCATCAAGGGGCGGGCTCGTCGAGACGATCAAAACGGACATATCATTTGCTATATTCGTAGTCCGGAGTCAAAAGATATCAATTCTACACCGAAACCAACACTAGAAGACTCTAGAAGGCACCGTAAGGCGACGCATCAAGTCGGGGCCCACCTGCTGTTACAGGGCCGGCCGGCCCCACCCCCGGCCGGCCGCCGCTCCAGAGCCCAATCGGGCCCGCTTCGACGGGTGGCCTCCTACCACCTTAGGGTTCACAACTCCACCGCTGCCAAAGCCGGTTTAGCCCAACAAGCAAACGATAGAAGAATAGTCCCACATCGCCTGCTCGTAAGAGGTGGAAGGCTTTTCTAGGATATAAATAAAGAGGTAGACCCTCCTAGTTTAGTGCACCATATTATGGAGATGTAGAGGTGTCCCTCGAATGGATAGACTCTCATCTCCAAAGCTCTTGTAAAGTAGAAAATAGGGAGAGAGGAGAGGAGACAAGAGATGAGGAGCCGGCTTGACGGATCTTCCTCAACTTTGTACCTCTACGGAGACGAATCTTCTTCAAGTTCTTCGCTTGGTAACTCTTAAGTTTTCTATTTAATTAAGTTTTGTTCTTACTTTACTTAGTTTACGGGATCTTAGCTCGTATTGAGTGCTCTAGTTATTGCGCCAGAAGTTAGAGTAGTAATCGATAGCGTAGACGTGGTGTCTAGGCTAGAGTTTACCCGAGGTTGCGCCCCTAATTTACTTCACGTTGTGGTAGCCTTCAGAGGTGACAAATTTTGTTGGTCTTCGTATTCCACCACGTCGGAGTTAGTGTTTCAGAGCTTTTGGCAGCCTTCCCCGCCTACTTTCTTCCCAGCCTTATTCGAGAGTTGGAAAGGTACCGTTGCTCCAAAGTAGACAAGTATCGTGAATTTGATTCTTAGTTATCTAGATCACCTTAGATAGCCCCTCTCTACCCAACAAAAACATTTATCTTTTCTATCATATTTATCTTTTCATTCCTTGGTCGCACTTGATTCGTTACTAGATCACTTCACGCCTCCCGTGGAAATTGATACCTTGGAATACTCTTAGGTGAAAGCTACAAGCCGTATCCGTGCGCTTGCGGATTTATCTCTTGATCATTCTGTGTGCGTTAAATATACCAACAACCACCCAAGGGCGAGGGACCGGCAAACGCACCGCCTGGGCCGCCCCGACACACCGCCGAGCGTATCCGCACCCGCCAAGCTCGACCACGACACGCTTCAGCTGCAGCAGAAGATAGACGAGCTCGAGCGTGGCTACCGTACGGTACGTCAAACACAAGCCCCGCTGGGCGCGACAATGACGACGCCCATCGGAAGATCGCCGACGATGAAGGGGGCGAGTGCCCTCCCATCTTCCAAATAGCAAGCTTAACGCCGCGCCGCAGCCCCGCTTCTCCGAGCAATGCCGAGCCCTCCACCCTGCAGGGGCGCCAGATTCGCGACGAGATGCTGGACTACATCGAGATCGCCGCTCCGCCAGCCAAAGAAGCCGAGCTCACCACGCCACCGCACAAAAGGATGAGGGGCCGGGCGCGCCCCCGAGGAGCGCGAGGCCCGGTCCACAGGAACCTTCGCGAAGGCCAGCCCGTGAGCGCATCCAGATAACCGCGGCAGCCTCGACGACGGGGCGACGCCGCAACATCGTGTAGCGGAGGCAAGGGCGCTGGACCCGCACGACCGCTGACCGCCGCAGGCGGCCGGCGCGACTACGACGACGACCGCGATGACGCTGACCCCCGGGCTCGCGCCAGCCGGAGATCCGTAGCGCCGGCCTTCTTCCGATTTCGCCACCGCCAACCTCACACAAGTACTCAGGGAGACGAACCCCGAGGTTTGGCTCAACGACTACCGCCTCGCGTGCTACCGGGCGGGCGGACGACGACGCCTCATCATCCGTAACCTTCCTCTTCACTGGGCGACGCCGGCCAAGCCCGGCCGAGCACCTCCCCGCCCGCACGATCAACGACCGGAGCGACCCGGGCAAGGTCGTGGGTAACTCCCGTGGCACATACGCACGCCCTGAACTCCCGACCTCCAGAGCTGCCGCCGGCCCGACGAGCCACTCCACGACTTCATCCGCCGCTTCCAAGAAGTGCACCGAGCCGCCTAACGCCGCCAGCCATCATCGGGCCGCTGCCTCCTTGACGGGACAACCCGCAAGGAGCCGGTCCACGAAGTTGGGCCGAAATGCCTTCCACCGCCAACGAGTTGCTCGAGGTGGCTACTAACTTTACCCCGCGAGGAGGCGGTGGGGGCCATCTTCCGCGGCGCCCGCCGCCAGGGAAAGCGTATGATGAAGGAGTGGACGTGGCCGCAAGCCATGGCCGAAGAAGAGTAAGAGGGGCAAGCGGAGAGGCAAGCACGGCAGGAAGGGAGGAAGACTCCGAGGACGAGCTCGCCGCCGCCGAACGCAAGACACCCCGAGGCCCCCTGCCCGGGGCGCTTTGATGACATGCTCAAGAAGCCGTGCCCTTTCCACAAGTTCCCCCGGCCAAGCACACCATGGGGGAGGTGACTTGGCCCGCCGGGTTCTACCGTAAGCTACCCCCGCCCGAGGACAAGAGGAAAAAAGGAGAAGGAGGACGAAAAGCAAGGAGACGGGTTCCTGAGGTCCGCGACGCCTTCATGGTCATTGAGGCCTCCCGCCGACCACCCCTCCAGGCAAGCGTGAGCACCGAGAGGTGTTCTGAGTGCACCCCGCCACGACGCAATATCTCCCATGGTCGGCCGACGCCATCACCTACGGCATCGATGACCACCCGCCCACGTGCCAAACCCCGGAGGTATCCGCCGTGGTGGACCCCGTCGCCGGCAACGTACGACTCACCAAGATGCTGATGGATGGCGGCACCTCTCAACATCCTCTCTACCCGAGACCTCAAATACCGGGCACGGAGCGCCTCAACTCCGACCTCCAACTCTCCCTTTCAGGAATCGTGCCGGGCAAGCGAGCTTGGCCCCTGGCAGATCGATCTTCCCGCTGCCTTTGGGACGCCATCCAACTACCGCAAGGAGGTCATCACCTTTGACGTGGTCGATTCGAGGGGCCTATCACGCATCCTTGGACGACATCAAGCTGCACGCAAAGTTCATGGCGGTCCCAAACTACACGCATTCTCCTTCTCAAGATGCCGGGCCCCAACGGCCATCACCGCCGCTCCTCCTACGAAAGCACGCTGCTCAACCGGTGACGGGAGGCGATCGAAAGCACGCCGAGGCCATGGCCGCCTCCGAGGCTCGGCCCAAGCGCCACGCCGCACCTTCGAGCCGGGCCCGGGTGAAGGAGGTCCCACCGACCCTCCGCCTCGATCCGGGCAAGCTTCTTGAAGATCATGCGACTTCGACCCCAAATAGGAAGTTAAGCTCGTCGACTTTCTCCGCGAACATCGACATTTCACGGAGTCCCTCGACATGCCGTGCATTCCGAGGGATGTCGCCGAGCACTCCCTTGATATCCGGGCCGGGTCCAAACCGGTGAAGTAGCCGTCATGCCGATTCGACGAGGAGAAGCGCAGGGCCATCGCGAGGAGGTGAATAAGCTTTTGGCGGCGGATTCATCAAGGAAGTGTTCCACCCCGAGTGGTTATCTAATCCTCGTAATGGTTAAGAAAAAGAGTGGGAAATGGAGGATGTGTGTAGACTACACTAGTTTAAATAAAGCATGTCCAAAAGTTCCTTTTCCTTTACCACGCATCGATCGACAAAATAACTCCACCTCTGGGTGTGAGCTTTTATCTTTCCTTGATGCTTACCCGGCTACCACCAAATAAAGATGAAGGAGTCCGACCAGCTCGCGACGCCCTTCATCACCCCCCTTCGGCATGTACCGCTACGTGATGATGCCCTTCGGGCTCGTGAACGCCGGGCCACGACGTGGCAGGCATGCATGCCTTCTACGACCACATCGGGTGAGAATATGGAGGCCTACGCCGACGACATCGTGGTCAAGACAAAACAGGCCGACGACCTCATCGCCGACCCCGAGATCGCCAATGCCTTGCGCCAAAAGCGCCAAGCTCAATCCCGAGAAGTGTGTCTTTGGGGTCCTCCGAGGCATGCTCCTGGATTCATCGCCTCTGCGCGCGCCATCGAGCCCAACCCGAGAAGGAGACCGCTGTGACAAACATGGGCCCAATCAAGGACCCAAGGGCGCATGCTGGTTATGGGTCTGCCTTACGGCTCTCACCGCTTTATCTCACGGCTTGGCGAGAAGGGCTTGCCCCCCAGACGCCTCCCCGAGGAAGACCGAGCGCCTCCCCGGACCTCCCGAGGCCCAAGAGGCACTCGACAAGCTCAAGGCCACCCTCACCGCCCGATTCTTGTCCCACCCACCGGAGGAGAACCTCTCCCTACTATATACGTAGCCGCGACCACCCAGTGGTCAGCGCGCCATCGTTGTCGAGAGACAGAGGAGGGCCACGCGCCGGCCCAGTCCGTAGGCCGGTACTTCATCGAGGTGTTGTCCGAGACCAAAATCCGCTACCCACGATCCAAAAAGTCGCTCTTACGCAGCGTGGTTCCGACGCTGGGCGCAAGCTTCGCACTACTTTGACGCTCATCCCGTGACAATAGTCTCTTCATTTCCGCTGGGGAGAGATTCTCCGTAACCGGAAGTCTCGGGCGAGTCGACAAATGGTCTGGTCGAACTCATGGGAGAGGCCCTCTCCTACGCCCCGTAAAGGCCATCAAGTCCCAAGTTTTGGCCGATTTCCTCGCAGAGTGGACCGACACCCAACTTCCTCCGCACCAACTTTAGGCGGAATGCCGGACGATGTACTTCGACGGTCTCCTCGATGAAGACCGAGCCGGCGCCGCCTCCTCTCGCCTCGCCCTTTGGGGTGCATATAAGGTACGTAATCCGCCTTCACTTCCCTTGCCAAATAACATGGCAGAGTACGGGCCCGCTTCAACGGGTTGAAGGTCGCCATCGAACTTGGCGCCAAGCGCCCAACGTCCGAGGAGGACTCGCAGCCTCGCCATCGACCAGGTCATGAAGGACCAAGCCGCCACGAGCCCAAGATGGACGCTGCATCGCAAGGTGGTACGCCGCCCGGAGGACAAGTTCGATGGCCTCGAGCTCAACCACATCGTCCGAAAATACAACGGCCGCCGACGAGCTCGCCAAGATTGCCGCCGGAAGATCCCCCTGCCTCCCCGACGCGCCAGGGACCTCACGCCCCTCCGCTTTTTGGCGAGCAGGCCGAGGCCCTGAGGCACGCCCCGACCCTCCCCCCCGGGGGGTGTGAGGCTCCCGACGCCCCCTCAAAGATCCGAGGCCCCGCCAGCCCGAGACGCCTTTGGCAGCGCACGCTGAAGTCATAGAGATTGACGCAGGACCCAGGGCCGAGCCCTGCAAGACTGAGGAAACCATACCGACCGGATCGTCCGAGGCACCCTCCCCCCTAGGACTTCAACCAAGCTAGGCGTATCGCAAGGAGAGCTAAGTCCTTCGTCGTTATCGAGGATGAGCTCTACAAGCGAAGCCCCTCTGGGTCCCGCAGCCGTGCATCACAAATGCCAAAGAAGGCCTCGCCCCTCGTCCCTGGGCGAGATCCACGCCCGGCAGCGGCCACCACGCCCCCCCCGATCCCTCATGGGCACCGCTCCGACAAGGGTTCTACCGGGCCGACCGCGGTCACTAACGCCACCGAGGTGGTACGCACCGCGAGGGGTGCCAATTTCATGCCCGCCAGACGCATCTATCCGGCCAAGCCCTCCTGCACCATCCCGATCACGTGGGCCTTCGCCGTGTGGGGGTTTGATCTGGTCGGGCCCTTAAAAGGCGCCCCGGGGCTTCACGCACCTGCTTGTCGCCATCGACAAGTTCTCCAAATGGATTGAGGCACGCCTCGCCACCAACATCCAATCCCAAAGATGCGGTGCTCTTCTTCACCGACGTCATCCATCGGTTCTCGGTCCCAAACTCTATCATCACCGACCATGGCACTCAGCTCAGTTCGAGGCAAAGTTCCAAGATTTCTCGCGACGAGCATCGATACATCGCCCTGTCCTCGAGAAGCGCACCCCTGCACGAACGGGCCAGGTGGAACGGGCGAATCCGGATGATACCGCAGGTCTAAAGCCCCCATCTTCAACAAGCTGAACAAGTTCGAAAAAGGTGGCTCGACGAGCTGCCCTCGGTCCTCCGGAGCTTGAGGACGACGACGAGCGCTGCTACAAAGCTTCACCCCCTTCTTCCCCGGTATACGGTGCCGAGGCCATGCCGCCCACCGACTTAGAGTTCGGATCTCCGAGGCTCAAGGCCTACGATGAGGCGCGCAATCAAGTAGCCCGAGGACTCGGCTGACATGCTCAAGAAGCAAGGGACGCCGCCTTTCTACACTCAAAGAAGATACCGCCAGCCTCTCCGACGCTACCATGACCGCCGAAGTTCGAACCCGAGACCTCAATGAGGGCGACCTGGTGCCTCCGCCTCCGCCAGACAACAGGGTCGCCACAAGCTCACGCCACCCGGGAGGGGGCCCTTCATCATCGCAGGGTCCTCAAACCGGCACCTACAAGCAGGCCAACGAGGAGGGAGAAGTCCTAGACAACTCCCCGAACATCCAACAACTATGTCGCTTCTACCCTTAAATTTTTCAAGCATTGTACATACGCTTGCATCGCTGACCAAACAAGTTTAAGCCCTTGGGCTTTCCCCAAGACTTTCCACCCCATCCTCATTGGTGCTCAGTGGAGACTTGCTTTTTGATTTTACTAAAACCAAGCCTCCTCCGGGGCTAGAAAGGGGAACCCCTCCGGAAAGGACCTTGCAAAAATTTCTTCTCGCTTTTTTTCGGCTATTCTTCAGAACTCCCCACGCTCCCGAAGATTCGCTGCACTTAGTCAATGGCACGACCGAGAACACCCCGAGGCCGAGGCGGCCGAGCCGCAAGGTCACCCACGCCCGAGCGCTACGGTACTACGCTGCAGCCCTCACCAATGGGGGGGACTTAAGCCCTCACTGGGAAGTCGCTATTACGAAAAAGGTAACGGGCCGTGATAATCAACACAACCCCTACCGCGGCTAAAGGGCGACTTACTTACCGAAAAAGCCTCCCCCCAACTAAGTAATGAACACCACGGAAGGGAAACACAAAAACAATGGAAGAATCAAAGATAACAAATAGAAGGCCTCGACGGGCCGTAATCTTAGTCAACATAAGCAAAACAAAATCCTAATTAAGTTTGTTTTACATAGGCGCATTTCTACCCGAATCGCAGAAATTACTAGGGGGCATCCGACCCCCTCTCCGCCCCCGCATCGGCATCCGTGGCGTCCGGCAAAGATCGCCCCTTCTGAGGCACCAGAAGGATGGCCGCCCTGAAGTGGCCAACCAAAGATGTGGCCTCTTCAAATTCCTAAGTGAAGCAGCCTCACCTCCTTTTCATGGCCCCTCCTCCCTCCCCAAGAACGATAAGCCCCGGAAATCTTGGGAGGTCGAGGGTTGTAGTGGGAGAGGGCTATCGCCAGGTGTGTGACACGCCGGTCCGTAGCCCGGACCGAAGGGCGGCACGCCACGCCCACTCGCCTCGGGCAATGCCTCCCAGCGCCTCCGGGTTGCCGCTGGCTCGCTCGCCTCGACCGCAACGCAAACGGCCTCGGATTTTCCTTCCTTTTCGTATGCCGAGCCGCCCGAGCAGTAGGATTAGGCCGCCGCAATCAACGAGAGCCGCCGCTGTCTCGATGTCTTCTTCCTCGCCTCGCATTCCCTGTGGGTTAATCTTTGAGTATCAAGACAAGAACATGAAGGCCCAAACACAAGACTTACCTTCCGCTTTCCACCACCTCCTCCGCTAGCCGCTGCCCCGAGCCCGATGACCCTATTCAGCTTGACCAAGTCCGGCCCGCACCATGGTGGCATCGCCGACGAAGAAACGGGTGATCGGTTTATGTTCACCAAGTTCTCCGATAACGCCCCAATGGTGTTGACGACTCGACGAGCCGCCCCCTCATCATCTCCTTTTTTGCTTGAAGCCTGGCCGAGTTCGACGAGTGCTCCCGAGCCCCGGAGGCCTCAACCTTCGCCGTCCGAAACAAGGAGGCGGAGGTCGGCGTTCTCTCGCTCCGAAAGGCTAACTCGGCGCGCAGCCGGCTCACCTCCTACCGCTGAAGATAGAGGGCCTCGCCAAGGCCAGCCCCGACGGAGAAACGTGATTTCTTCTCGAGAAGTTAGCCGATCCCGAGACAAGCCAAAGACCGGCGGGTTAGCCACCCGACGACGCCCGAAGGTAAGGATTCAACATCCGCAATACCTTCAAAGATGTCGGGAGGTCCCTTGAGAAGATCGGCGAGCAGACGGAGCGCCTGGCCACCGACCGAATGAACTTGCCGCCCCGCCTCCCACCGAGCGCTCCAGGGCATCATCCAAAGACATAGACCGGCCGGCCTCCGGTCCCGGGCGATCCGACCGCACTTCATCCGCGGGGCGGCCCCCCTCCCGAGCACGCCGAAGTGAATCCACCTCCCTGAGGATCGAGGACTCACGGCGCGCGCGGGTCGACGACCAAGACGGCCACGGCAAGAGGGTCGCGGTCCATGACGACCGCCTCCTTCCCCCCGCGAGGGGGCGGTCTCCGAGGAGGAATCTCCACCACCGTGGCAAGGCACCCGCCGGGATCTGGCCGGTGCCTCGGTTCCTCCATAACCACGCTTCGAGGCTATCATCAGGCGTCGTCGCAGCCTTCCACAAGCATGCCACCGAGACTCCGCATCAGAGTCAAGCTCCTTCCGCTCATGGGCTGGGGCGCCCCGGTCGCCGACGCCCCTGACGCTTCCCCCGTCGCGGCACGGCGCCACCTCACGCAGGCGCAGGGGCGCCGTCCCGCCCTCGCCCGCCCTCGCGGCGCTGAGCGAAGCGACCAAGGAGCGGGGCCGCCTTGGCGCTTTGTGGCTACGATGCAAAAAGAGCAAGGACTTAAGAGGACTAAATGAAACAACAACGACGTAAAACTTAAAAAGGAGAGATACCTCACCCGCTAACAGCGGCAAATGATCGGCCACGGAGTCAAGCCTCGTCTGTCTCCGACCCGGGGAGTCCCGCCCGCGCGACCGGGGGCACGGCACTGGGGGAGCGGCCCCTCCGTGCCGCCGCCTCCCGACGGCCGCTGCCTCTCTCCCCCCGATGGTCCTCCGCCCACCTCAGCTCTGGGCGCCAGCCCAAGCCGCCTCAACCGGCCTGATGGCACAGACGACCACTGTAGGCCTCACCCCTCCCGACGGGGAGTCACGGCCACGCGACCGCGCCCTGGCGGATCGAGGGGCGTAGGTGGCACCCTCCAAGGGCACGGCAGCCCACCCTCCCTCTCTTCATGGGAGGGCGACGGTCGGCCGGCGCAGACGCTAAATCCCCACTCAAGACGCCGAGGCCTGCATGTTGGAAAGAATGCCGGCTTCCGCCCGCGGGGCCACCGGGATCGGGCTGAATCGACGACCTTTTCAGCCTCTCGGCCTCCATGAAGCCGAGGAAGTCGTAATCCTCCTCCCTCGTCATCCTCATCATCGCCATCGCGCCGAGGAATCTGAGGGAGTCGGGCTCTTGAGGGAGTCCTCATCCCTCCCCGCCGGGCCGCAGTTTCCCCGTGATCGCTACCGCCGTTTCTCCCCGCTGGACACACCGTCCGTCTCTTTCTTCTTTCCTCTCCCTCCTCGCTCTTCGAGAGGGCCTTGTTCTTCTCTTTC
Source organism: Chrysopogon serrulatus (assembly GCA_015844335.1). Taxonomy (NCBI): domain Eukaryota; kingdom Viridiplantae; phylum Streptophyta; class Magnoliopsida; order Poales; family Poaceae; genus Chrysopogon; species Chrysopogon serrulatus. Next base: position 103,439 of record JADLZL010000398.1, on the reverse strand, counting down.
TCCATGGCGATGGGGGGCTTGACACCTCTCACTCCCTACCAATCCCTACCGAAGACAAGAACGAGATGAGGGCGTATGGGGAGGCGAGCAACACCCACCGCAAGACACCACCCAAACTCACCACGGAGATGGCATCCGTGTGGGGGGCATCGCGACCTTGTAGAGGCCGAGACGTCCCCGCCACCGACACACCCTTCTTCTTCGTCCGATCGATGATCTCATCGTGCTTCAAGGTCAACCTGACGACATCTCGCCGCGCCCAAGGGCCGTTTTCCTCATGTCAACAGTGGGCCGCTCCCATGAGGGGCGTGGACTCACTGTCTATGGAAGGGCGACGACGACCGCCGCTGCCTAGCCCCCATCCGACACAGCCTCCTCAAGGCGCCAAGCGCCTCCAAATGGGGACGGCCCTTCCCCGGACTATCTCCTCCTTCCACCTTGCGGGCTCCTCCTCGAACACCCTCCCTGTAGCAGCATGGCCGAGCCTGCTCCCAGGTAGAACCACTCTCGCGCCACCACTTGAGGAGGAGGCGAGCCGCGGGATGTACGGAACCCCGTTGGCGCGACCGCAATCGGCAGCTGCAAAGCCGCCGGCGCGGACGGCCGCCCTTCCCCCTAACACACTTTGAGGTAGAGACGCCAAGAAGTGGAGGCGTGAGGTCCCAGTGGCCTCGACCCCGAGGAAGCCCTCGCAAAGGGCGACTCTAACACCGCCAGTGGTCGATGGAGTTGGGGTTGAGGTGCCGCAGCCTCCAGCCGTAATACCGAGGATGGCCCGCAAGAACCCACCCACCGGGTATCCCGGTCGTTTCATGGAACGCCGTGAAGCTCACGACGTATCCCCGAGGCGCGCAGAAGTCAGTGGTCGGCCGGGTGGGACGATCCACTCCTGGCGAGGCGATGTCGGCGGGGCGGAGAAGCCCCTTCCCCACGAGCCACCAGCGCCGACACCGCATTTAACTTGACTCCCACCCTCCACGCCGATGATCTCGGCCTCGACGCCATTGCAACAACGGGCAGATTAAACAACAGTGAGTGTTTTCTCCTTCTCGCCTCCCTCCTCTCTTGGGGGCGCTGGAGCGTATGGTGACGGCGAGGAAACAAACACGGCGCAGAGGCAAGGAAGGCAAGAAGGCGAAGTCGACGCGACGCCACGCAGTATTTGTACCGACGCGCTCACTTCCTTTAGATTAAATGCGACGCCCAAGGATACGCTTATCAATTACACCTGCCAAGATTTAACTCGAGGCGCCGGGCAAGACGGGCGGCGCAGCCTACACGGGCTCAAGAACACACACACGCCGCACGGCCCACCCCCGCATAAAGGATCCGGGCGCGGGGCTCGGCTGCCGCCACGCATGGCCACGATGCTAAGATGCAGCCACAGACGCCATATCCATCGTGGGGGCTCGCGCCACACGCTAGGCAACCGCCACGACGGGGAAAAGTGGGGCTCGCACGCCCCGCGGCGCCCGAGATCCCGCTGCCGCCTCGAAAAGCGCGCCCACATCCTACAACGGGCAAAACGGCGGCTCTTCCCCATGAAGGGAGCCTCGGCGACGCCCATTTACGGCCCGTAGGAACAAAGGCCGCCCAAATGGTTCGGGACACCCCACCTCAGTGGCAACAGAGTCGTGGGCAGCTCGGACGGCCACGACACTGTTCCCGCGCGAGCCGGGGCCATCCTTGTAGTAGCATCCGAGGCCAAAGACGGAAGCCGAGCAGGGGATCCCGCTGGGGAGAGCACCGAGCCCCTAACCCTGGGCGGACGGGATCCAGCCGCACTGCACGCCGTGCGGCTCTTATGAACCGCGCTCCCGGCCCTCGCAACCCCTAGCGAATGGGGCACGCGGTTCACTTGGATTCACCCGTTAACAGCTCACCGACCTGGTCATGTTCGACACTGCCGACCATAGCACGACTGTAGGTCCACCCTCCTCCCCGAAAGGGACACCGAGGGTGCGTAAAAACGATGACCGAGTACCTTAGATTCCCCCATCACGAGGGCACTGGCTTCCCCGACGAACGACCGATTCGGGAAAACGACCTTAACACTCGCCAAAACCCCGGACGAGCCGACGGGCCCGGGGCTCGGCACCACACCATCGGGCGACACGATGAGTGCACACACTCCTCCGTGAAGCGCCTCCGGTAACTTTTCAACGACAAGGAACTCCGCAAGAACATAAACCCCGATGAGGCCGTCCGCACACGGCCGCCACATCCGCTAGATTAGAGCCTTCGAGGAGTCCAAATACTCCCCCAAGGCCTTGAGAGGCTACACCGCCGGGTGGGGCACAAGCACCCCGCGAGAACGGCGGCAGATACCAAGGCACGACGACCTCAAATTCTCCGAACGAGTGAACCACTCCTCCGCAGGCTCTGGGGCCACCGTCGGGGACCAAAATACGGGCCCCCTAAAGAAAGCCCAACAAACGCAAAACTCGGCCCAACAAAGCCTCCCACCACCCACCCTGGCCGCATCACCGTGAGTAGGAGCGCAACCTCAAGCCCCATCCGAGCCAAGTCCGCTATGGGCTCAGTGGGCCGATTCACCGCCTCACCCGAGCCCCTCGGGCCGAGGCCTCTGGACGAGCGCCTGCACCGCCCCGCCCCGAGCCCCCCGCCCCCGCCGAGGCCCTGACGAGCGCCCGCACAAGACCGCCCGCCCCAGCCCCCAAATACCGAGGCCTCGGGCGAGAGCCCCGCCCTCGTCTCGCCCCGAGCCCCGGATCGAGGCCCTGGACGAGACGCTGCCGCACCTCCTTTGGCCAAAACGTATTCCTCGACGGCACGATCTCTACCGCCCGCCTTCCCACGACCGACCGCCGATGACACTAGCTCCCCTCGGCAGGGGGAGGGAGCCGTCCCGCCACCACTGGCACCTCCGCACCTCGCGCCACGACAGAATCCCTCCCACTGGGCGGCCATGCCCGCCACCGTGTGGCGGCCAAGATGACCGATCCTCACACAGTCCCATCACTTCGAGTCCAACACGGCCAGACGCCGCATCCCGGCAAGAGCACGGCGCCACCCTACAAGACACGGGCTCTGGATTTTCCGGGCGCCACGGCCGCCCATCGTATCCAAAGGCTTCCAGAGTCGGGCGCACGGAGATCGGCCCCATACGCCGTTCCCCTACGACGACCACGCCCATACGACAACGATGCCGCGGCCCCTCAAGGGCCTCTGACTCAGAGAGAGAGTCAAAGCTACAAGGTCACAAAGCCTGTGCACGCCATCATGACGCCCACGCTAACCCCGGCAGGGCGTGACGCCCTCCTTCACCAAGAACGAGGAGCCGACTCCACTGAACGGCGCCCGCCATCGATGTAACGGCGCCCGCAAGACAGTAACCGCCGCCTCACCCAAGCCTCTAACGAAGAGAGAGGGAGTCCACCCTTCACTGTGCTCCGCCATGGCATGGCATGGCGCCATCTTCACAGTAAGCAGCCTAGAGGATGGCCGCATCCTTGCAGACACGACATCCGTAAGGAGCCCCGAGGCCTCGACAAGATGAGGTGGCGCCACCACCGCCTTGCCCATTCAAACGCCAGATCAGAAGCCTCCCGGCCCCTCCCCTTCCTGGCCATAAAAGGGGGGGACGGGGTCGCACTGAAAAGGATCCAACCAAGCAAGTCAAGCGCCCTGGCAAACACACACACACACACACTCATCTCACACGAGACTTGGGACAGCCCCCTCTCTCCACCGCTTGTACACCCTACCTACAGCACCTTGGTGCAGATAATACAATTTCTTCCTCGGTGTCCTTCTTGCACACCATCCGATTGGGAGCACGCACGCAAATTCACTGCTGGTACTAGGACCACTAGTTTTAGCACCGGCATGTAGCTCCTAGGTCAAAGTAGTTGTCGAAGCGTAGACGTGGTGTCCGGGTTATGATTACTTGTGAATGTCCCTTGATTAGCCTGGATAGTGGTAGCTCGCAGTAGGTGACTTTATAGCTACGTTGAATCCTCCGTAGTCCACTTCCCGCTGATAGGACGTATTGTGCCGATAGGTGTCCGGTAGGTAGATTACTCGCTTTCTTCTCCTATTCGCATCGCTTGCCCGATAAGGCGGTATTATATAAAGTTTACCCACGGTTAGAACTAGAGTGCATTAGCTATTTCCTCGCTCTCAATAGTATTCTAGATTGTTTGTGCCCCCGTAGATTAAGAGTATTAGGCTAGGTCATAATTCACCTACTGCCTTTGGGTTCGATATTAAAACCGGTTGATCTTGGTGAAGTGCCGATCAAGATATATCCGGCGCTATGATAATCTGATTATAATTATTATTTAGGTGCGCTTAATTTATACCAACAAGCATTTCGGCGCCGCTGTCGGGAACGGTTTGTTGATTTTGATTTAGCCTATCTTATTCTATAGTTATCCTTTTATATTAAAAAAAAAAAATAAAATATTATGAAAAACGAATCTCAACTTTTATATCAATATGGAGCACCATCGATCGCATCTTCAGCCAATAGAATCTTCTAAACCTATCACATCATTCGCTATGAGCTACGCCCCCGTGATTAATTAAATTAGTCCAAGAACATATCTTTTCTCGTAACACTAGCGAAAAAACCCCTATTTCTATTTAACAAATTTTGAGCAAACATGTTCATGTTCAAGCGCATTAAGGGCATGGCCGATGAAACTTTAAGATGGAAACTCTTTCCGCTTTAACGGGTAGAGCTAAGAAATGGTATAATCGCCATGTTGGGAGTAGTAAAGGAGATTGGAAAATACTACTAAAAATACTTTTGTCTTAAATTCTTCCCAAGAGAAAAGGTTGCTAAACTTCGTTTGAAATCATAGGACTCAAACAATTAAGTAATGAATCGCTAGGCAAGGCTTGGGATTATTTTGATAGTTTTGTGAATTCTCGACCTAATCTTGCTTTTTACCGTAACCCATGCTTTTACAACATTTTTTTTAGGCCTTGGTGATAAAAACAAAGAATATCTTAATTTGGCCTCGAAGGAGCATTTATGCATATTACTGTTGATCATGCTAAAACTATTCTCACTAATATTTTGAATGATCTCCCCGAAGAAAAAGAAGAGTTGCTAGAAGAAAATTCTCAATTAGCTGAAAATGAACTCTTACTTGATTCATCTCAATTAAAAACCCCGAGCTAGTTGATGAGATAATTCCAAATTCGAGTGGATGTTTGAAATAGAGGATGATTTCTTCAATGATTTTGGGAATACCATACTTTATAGCAAAATTATTCAACCCCAACAATCTAGAGGTTTCAATTTGAGTTTTTCACATCCTCGATGATTTAAAATTTCTTAGAGAAATAATAAGAAAGTTGATTTTTATCTTGGGTGATGATTGGTTGATAGAGTCCGAGCAATCTCCCGATATAATTCGCCTTGATTCACCCTCTCGTTAGTATAATGCTCTAAGTAGATTCATATCCTTTGAAGCTTTATATAACCCAGCTTGTAGGAGTCAACATTATGTCGCACTTTTTTGCTAGAAAATTCTTAAAAGATATACCATTAATTCCTATAAATAAATTACTTAAAAATTGTTCAGATATATTATTCCTAGTACAGAGTTTTGAGTGCACTTCCTATTGTTATTAATGATTTCCGTGATTTCGCTAAATTTCTATATCTTTGATGTGTGGGATTTTGATGTAATAGTTGAGTACCTATAGTTAAACTTCTTCAGAAGGTCGTAATGGTAAATTAAATATCAAGCTAGGGAAGGGACTTAATTTCTCAATACCCTAACTCATGCAAGAAATGTTAAGGCGTAGTCCTTCCCCGAATCAAATTCAATAGAAGAGGTTAAGGCAGTTGAGTATAGTACTTTTATTCAATCTGATTTAGAAGATGATACCCAGCTTCTTCATCGATGAAGAGGAAGAGGATCTTATTGATCCCGAACCTCTTGATGAACTACTAGAACCACCTAAGCCTCCTATTGAGCTCAAACCATTACCATCCGGACTTAAATATGTTTTTTTCTTAATAATGATCAAGAATATCCTGTGATTATAAGTGATAAACTCTCCGATGAAGAAACTCATAAATTAATAACAGTTTTAGAAAAACATAGAGCCGCTTACAAGATACAACATCAACTGGTGAACACACCTATTACGAGTAATTCTAGCGGAAGTATATCTAATCGTCATCGAGTTGGCGGAAGTAGTCGCCGTGTGAAGGCTCCTCCTTCACGGGTATCATCGTGAGTAGTGTCGGCGTAGAATCCATCTTTCGAACCAAACTTGAGCGCGGGCACGAGACCTCCTAATCCGTCACTATTCGACATCTCCGAGAAGCGAATGAAATCACCGCGGATGTGTGCGTGGCCATGGTCAGCACCAATGAGCTTTAGTAGAAAAGATAAAATAAGGAATCTGGCGATCCTAATATTTGGCTGTGGTTTGCATCCTTAGCGCATGCAAAATAGTAACAAGTAGTAAATAATATAATAGTTCATCAAGTTTTAACACATTCCCAACCACACACATCCACACATCCATCCATCATCATCCATCCATCCCAAACCATCACCATCTCACCACCACCACACCTCATCTCACACTCGGGTCGGCAGGCCAACTCCCTCTCGGCCTGTCTCAACGGCCCGCAGCCCTCGAGGCTCACGACCGGCATACCACATACCCAGGGGGAGAAAAGAAGACTCATCTCTCTATTCCAGCCAGCACGGTCACTAGGAAAGGTCCATAGCCGACAAGTCGGCATATGTATCGATCGATCAACCATAACACTCTGCAGAGGTTTCACAATACCCACAAGATAGCCATCATCGACAGTGCCCCGTCTAGGCAGATCCCGGCTGCTTGCTAGCCTAGAACGATGCCACCCTACCTCTCGGCCACGAACACCCCAAGTATAGTGCGAATGGCTGATACCGTGAGACACGGTGTGACATCCCGAATGTCACAGCAACCGTGTTGTCTCGGAAGGGTGTGAGTCTCATCTACCCGTACCTCCCTACACACTTTCGCCCAATAGTAGTGGCACCGCTCTACCAAGTAGTCCAGCCGTCTCGTACCATATAGAGCGAGTGGGATGTGAGTTCCCCTCGTGGGTCCGAGTACTAGTAAGTCCTTAGGGTTGACCAAGCTAGAATGTCTTCATCAGGTTTACCATTTTACGTGCCACCACAGCACCTCCTCCCTAGGCTCCACCTCTCCGAGGTTCACACCCAGGGTTCTCCTTATCACATCACATCACATTTACCCGCCACAGGTAGTCACATCCAGATGCCCAGGTTGCATCGTATGGCAAGACTCGCCCTCGGCTCGTCGTATACTCTAGCTCGGTCGACACAACCCTCACTCTCCACGCACCCAAGACACATGCAGCACGCTCCCAATCCACCAAGTCCGGCATCCCAAGCCAAACCATACCCAGGGGTTCACCACCAGCATCACATCATAGATACAATGCGAGTGGAGTTAAAGTAAGTATGGCGATATAAGTGCAAGCAAGCAGACAGGTAGATAACAGTAAGTGAGCGTGAGCGCAAAGCTGGGTGACTTGAGAGTGGGGTTGCAAACAAGTAATAAAGGCTCAGGCAGTAGCATGCATTCATATACTAGCAAAGGAATAAATATAAAGCACTAGCAGTTCTAAATATTATGCAATGCCTAATAGGATTCTCTAAAAGAGGGTGCTGCCATGACACCTGCGATGTCGTGGAAGTAGTGGTACTATGCTCCATCCGTTGTGGTAGTCAGTCAACGGGGTCTCCTCAGGTCCTTTCGTCGTCCACGTTCTCTTCCTCCAGCGGGTCCCGGTTCAAGCATCGTTGATTACGTAGCGCCTACTCCGCGAAACGACACGTGGGCAAGAGAACACGCAATACTCGAAAAGGACGATAAGACATAGGAAGATCCATAAACACAAGAGACATTAAGAGGTACCGCGACTTAGCCCTCTCGGCGAATGTCCGATCCCTCGGGCCAAAAGACAAGAGTGGTGGTATGCTACGCTAAGCTGAAATTTGCCAAGCCATTATGGCTTTAATATAAAATGGTTTAAGCCAAGCTTATCGCTAGCAAACACCACGGCTCACGTTCTTTTCGATCCAGGCGACATGGAGTTGACGGAGATCGAAAGACGGGCTCGGTAAATAGGAAGGGGAGAGCAACGGGGTTCAGCTCTTGTAGCCTTTTTCCGACGAGTCACAATTGGATGTAAAGAGTAAATAGAATCTAACAGTACTATTGTGACTTGGCGCTATTGTACTTCAACTGACCCGCTACGGTATCCAGTGGTAGTAGAAGAGGTTGATGCAAAATAGAGCAACAGCTACAGTCTTCTCGATCCACACGACACAGTCACGTCGGGAGCCGAGAAGTGCAAAGTTAGCTAGGCACATCTATGTCATGTTCCCGGTCACATCTCCAGTGAAGATGGTTTCACTCGGTCGATCGAGTCGACTCTCACGGTCCAGAGCATGACATCGACCATAGCCTTGCTAACAAAAGAAGGATAGTCCGATCTTTGATCCATTCGCCACGAACAAGACGGGATCGAACAGAGCGGGCTATCGAGAGAAGTAAGGCAAGAACAACCAAAGAGCGGGGTCTACTCCCAATGCTTTCGTCACGGTATTAGACGGGGCATCGGAAGGAAGCAACGCAATAAAGATCGCAAGTGCGCAAACCACCCATAGGGTACCTGACCTAGGTGCACTAGCACTAAGGCATCTCTCAGATTCATAGCGGTGCGGTTGTCACCGCGAGAATCAAAGAAACACGATGGTCACGAGGTACGATCATATGAGGGTTTGTGCACGAAAAGCAGATAAAAAGGCAAAAAGGAGGCATAGCTCCATGGTCATAGCGAGAGGCGAACTCGCGGCCACAAGCTACACCTACAAGTGTTGACATCCATCGTTCCATGATCGTTGCCCCTAGATCATCTCCCACGGGGCTAGGTCACGAAAGACTCGATGTGAGCGGGTAAGATCCGCGTCGAGTTTGATATCGATATCGAGTCCTCCACAACTATGTCCTAGGGCCAAAGACAGGAGCTACACTCGTAGTACTTACAGAGTCAACTAAAAGGCGAGGGTTCGAGTTACACTCGGCATTACGGCCATGGCGAGACGAATCCCGCGATCGCAATGTCCGAACGAGGTACGATCCCTCGACCGGCTCGAAGGCTCGGTCCACAGGTAAACACACAAACGCCCATCAATAAGAACCAAACACACAACAAGGGACAACCAACTCGGCAAAACTGGAGTAGCACAATTCCATAGCATTAGATGAATGGGTCCCGTATTACAAAGATACATATACAGAGAGCTCATAAGGATAGGGTACAACAGTGTATTCATGTATACGGAAAAGTAAACAAGATACAGAGGGGTCCAGAGGGTCACGGCTTGCAATGGACAGGGTCACAGGTCTCTCGACGACCCATCCTCGCATCTCGAGGTGGCCGGAGCGATGGCGTCAAGCAAGGGTTCCCTGCGAGGAACGCTAAAAGCAACCGGCGGGGGCATTCCTGCGCAGTCCAAGATAAGTAGCACCGCATTACGAGGTCAAGCTACGGCTAATGGTCCGAGTTCCGGGGCTCACGTCGGGTCACGGCGGCATGCCCTCCCCAAGGTCTCGAGCACGCCGTGGATCCATTCGGCTATGGTTGGTCACGTGCGTGTGTGCGTTTGTGTTCCATGTGGGCAAGGCACGAAGGCCGGTCTCAGGGCTAGGGCTGACATAGGCGCGGCTATCGGGTTTTGGAGCTCACCAACGGTTATGGAGGAGTTGGTGTGCGCGACGCCGAGGTTGTGGGCATCGTGGCGTAGTGGTTCAGCGCAAGGCTTGCCGTAGTCGATGTAGGGGAGGGTCACGTCGTAGTGGTAGCCGACCTTGGCTTGGCGTAGCGGGTTCGGTCGGGCTTCACGGTGATGCGTCGAGGTGACGGGAGGGTCGTGGCCTGCAGTGGCCATCCGTGGCCAGCTCTGGCCAGTCCTGGCTTACTGCAGCCAGCTCTGGCCAGCCATGGCTGGTTGTTGGTGGCCAGCAGCCTACTGCAGCTAGCCGGGGCAGGCTGCAGCTAGCCGCTGGTGGCCATAGGTGGCTGCGGCTTGGCCGGCAGTGGCTGGAGGTGGCCGAGGCCTGCTGGTGCCTTCCTGCAAGGTGTACGACACGCGCGATGGCCGGTTTCATCCACGGTTGTCGGCAAGATCGGCAAGGGGAAAACTAGGCGTGGTTTTGGGCATGGAGCTCACCAGCCAAAGACTGCTTTGTTCAGCGAGGATGGCAGGTTGGGGTCATGGCTTGGTGCTGGAGACGAGGCGAGCACGGTGTTCACGTCCAAGACGACGTCGGCGTTGCTGGCTCAGTGCTCGGCGGTGGCCCCGGTGTCATGGACGGCGCTGCGGCGGAGGTCCGAAGATGGCGTGGGAGCGTCCCCTGGTCACCGGCCGGGCGTCGTCGTGGGCGGCTATGTTGGAGACGCCTCGTTCTGATCTGCCGTGGTCGACGGCGAGAACGCGACGCCGGCGTTTGTTGTCGAGGCCGGGGACGCGGGACGTCGAGACGAAGCGTCGGCGGTGTGCTAGGCCGAGGCTGCGGCAGCGGCGAGTGGTGGCGTCGCCGATCGCGTCGGGGGCGGTTCTGCGCGCGCGGTTCGTCGAGCTTCAGCCTTGGCGCCAGCTGCGTCGAGCGAAGCGAGCGTGGCGAGGACGACGCGGCGTCGAGGACGGCGTAAGCGCGCGCGGCTCCTGGTCGCCGCGGTCACCGGCGTATGGGCGCGCACCGGTCGCGCGGCGCGTCGTCGAGCGGGCTCGGCCCAGCGGTGCGCGGCGGCGTGGCCGGCGGCTTCTGGCGGCGCGGCGTGGTGGAGTCCGGGGGCACGGTCGCGGCATAATCGTCGTTGGAGATGGCGGCGTCGGCTTGCTGCGCTGCTCGCGGGGTCGTCTTCAGCGCTCGGCTCGGCGGTGTCGAGGCCGGCGTCGTCGTAGCCGCAGATCCGTCGAGGCGAAAATCGGCGCAAGCGGCGAGGCTTAGCGAGCTGCATCCGGCTGCGTGGTGAAGCGGCCCGGCTAGCGGCTCGAACTGGCCGGCGGCGATTCGGTCGCGGCGTGCACGCGACTGCTGGTGGCGACGTGGGCGAGGGCGGGCTGTCGTGGTCGGTCGCGCGGCACGGTGCGCGCGTGCGGTGGGCGCGATGGCCCGCCGCAGCGGCGTGGTGGCTGTGGAGCTTGGCAATGGCCGCGGTGCGTGGCGTGGCGATGAGGCTCGGTGGCACGCTGCGGCTGCGGCGTCGTCGTGTTAACGCGCGGCGCAGCGGCCATGGCGAGCGTTGGCGGAAGAAGGAAGAGCGGCGGCTGGCGAGAAGACAACACACACGGCAGTGGCGTTCGGCTTTAATATCGGCGGCTAGGGTTCGGCGTGTCGACCATCTCAGGCGTCCGTGCGAGGGCGAGGGGACGGGGCGGCGCGCGCATGCCGCGGACGCGAGGGGCGCCCGAGCGCTGGGAGCGCGGCTCCCATTCCGGTTGGCGGCGGCGGCCGTCGCTCTGGGTGGCAGCGCCCGTGCTAGGTTTTTCAGGCGGGGACGGGCGTGGGCCATGGTGGGCTTTCTTTGGGCTGCAGTGCCGATCTTTGGGCTTCTTGGTGGGCTTCTTCGGCGGGAAGTAAAGGGAGGAGCAGCGGCTTGGGCCGGTGGGAGCTGCTGCTACCGCCATGGGCCTTGGCCGGATAGGGCCCGCGTGAAGGGAAAGAGGAGTGGGGGTGGCAGGCCGGGCCGGGTAGATGCCAAGCAAATTTGGGCGATATAGCCTTTACCATTTATCCTCCAATATTTGTGTCTTTTCTATTTCTATATATTACTTCTAGGGCTCCTACATGCATATACATGTATACTGTCACCATTTCTACTCTTTATGGAGGTCGCTAGGGGTCTTAGGATTTAGGGTTTCCATTTCAAAGGTTGGCAACGGTCATCGTCTTAGGGAGAGAGAGGATCCAAGTGTAGTGAGGGTGAAAAGGAAAAAGGGGATGTTTCCTTTTCGCAATCTGCGACTCAAGAGTTGATAAGGTTCCTCTAGGGTTCAGGGGTACCTTGCACAAGGGTAGGTAATCGTAGGTGCAAGACTCAGGGGTCGTTTGACTTGGGGTTTACGATAGAGGAGCAAAGAGGTTTAGGATAAAATCCCTGTTAGTAAAAGGGGGTTGCTACGGATTGTGCACTCCGTACAATAAACAGAACTCAACCATGATAAGAACTCGAGGACCAAGGCACTCTCCTACAAACAATACTATATGTGTGCAACAATTTATTTATGAATTGTGTTTAGTTGACTTAGGTTTGACCTATCAACTACATGCTTCACACATTTATAGGAAAATTTTAGAAAGTTCGTATTTTTGGTTTACGGAAAATTTCAGGTTGTTACAGTACTACCCCCTCATCAGGATCTCGTCCTCGAGATTTAGAGTTAGTGTCACTAGGAAGGATGGCCCTCGTTGTCAAGTCATATGTACAAATGCATCCGGTTTGCAAAAGGATTTTGAAAGGGGTGTTTTGGAAAGGTTGTTTGTATAAAACCCTTGAAAAATGGAAACATTTACTTTACAAATGTGGGGAGAGCTTTTGAAAGATCAAATCATTTTATTGAAATTTTAATTTAGAAAAGAACTCCTAATGCAACCTGAGAAAAGATCGTTTGTAGGAATGGTGAATACTTTTGAAACATGATTCCAAAAATTCTTTTTTCAGATCTTTTGAGCAAAATGGGTACAACCTTGGGGTTTTTGGAATTTTTTATACAAGTGCTTTTTTTTTTAAAATAGGTTGTACCCATAGTAGTTTTGAAATCATTTCTTGTTTTGAAAAGTAAAACTTTTATAAATAGATTTTGTTTTATTAGAAAACTCATTTTTGATATAAGAAGGAGCTTTTAAACTTTTGCAAATCGAGTCATGTATATCTTTTTGAAAATGTGTTTCCGTAAATTGTGTTTTTTTTTTTTTTTTGGAATTCAAGTTTGAACACGAGGAAGATTTGAATGCGAAAAAGAAAACATCTTTTAGCATATATTAAACTTTAATTTTGGAACATGTTTTGAAAAGAAGTGGCCCCTTTTGATTTTTACTAAAGGATGGAAAAAGGTTTTTCAAAACAACTTTCAAAATGTGGTTTCATGAAAATAAGTTTTGCTAAAACAAGGGTTTGCTTCTAGTTTGGCTTTAGAATCTTTTTTAAATCAAGAGGTTTAGTCTGACAAAAAATGGAGTAACCCATGGGGATTGTGAGAGAAAAAAAAAAAAAAAAATTTTACATGTTTTAAGTTTTAAAACAACTTGAGGTCTTTAAGGGGAAACATTTGCCTTTCAAAAACTCTTTTCAAGTAGAGGGGGCTTAGAATTTGAATCGTTCGAGAACTCACGTACCGACTTTTGGAAACAAAAGAGGTTTTGAAAATGTAGATGTACGCTGAGTTGAAATTATCTTTATCGACAAAAGTCTTGTAAATTTCCACATATTTTACAAAGCTTTTTGAAAAGTGGTAGCTTACAAAAATCCTTTTGAAGAAGGCGGGGGGAAGATATATACGGAAGACTTTTATTTTATGAAAGCACTTTGAAAGCTTTTAAATTTTCATGGTGAACCCAGGGTTTTCAAAATAGACTGAAATAGAGAGGCATTTTAAAACTCAAGTCTTTTGAAGATTTGTAATCGAAAGATTTTCAATTACTTGGTTAAGTTTACGAAATAAAATTTTTCTTCAAACTCGATTTGAAATTGATGAAATTGCCTTTCCACCATTTTGCAAGGTAGGGATATTTACAATTAAACTCCTTTTATCAAATGGAAAATAAACATTTATTTCCAAAGGTGAATAAATAGCATGTTTGAAGGAAGTCGGTTTCCAAACTGTTTAAAAATTACTTTTGAATTCAAATCAAATTTTAGAACGAGAGTTTTAAAACGGTTTTCTTTTTAATTAAAAAGGATCCTCATAAAACCTTTTAAATCTCTTCTTTTTTTTTTTTTTTTTTTTTTGAAAATCACTTTTATTTATGAAAAGACTTTTCAAGGTAGGGGGACATTTTTGAAAAAGAAGTTTGGTTTCCAAATTGCTTTACATACATCTTTGAAGTTAGAGTAGGTCAAGAATGGAATCAAATTATTCTTCTTTTTTTTGAAACTTTAGAAGATTTTTGAAACATTTTTCATTCAAAATGGAATGGCTCTTGTGACCATAGAAAGGATTTTCATTCGGGGAAGAGCATTTTGAATGTGTATAGTTGAAAATCAAATCGATTTTGCAATGGACGAGTAAAGACATGATGCTTGGCCCAGTATACCCAAATGGCGGTCAAGGTCACTAGTCTAGCCATGTGACGGCCATGGTTTTAGCCTGGAGTCATACGTAGATAAAATATTTTTATAGTATACACTCACACAATTTAAACACAAGAATCATAAGAAGCAATAAGATCCAAACAATCAAGCAGCATTACAACTCCTATATGCATAGTGTTGACTGAAGGCGACTCCTTAGCCTTTGAGTCTCACACATCTATCGATCTATCGTGGGTAGCAAAAAGGGAATTTATTTTCTACAGGTCAACTTTAAAGGGTGGAGTTGGTCAATTAGTAATAGAATTCAAGGCAAAGAGCGGGAATCAAGTAGTCAGTAGCTACGACTCCACTACAGATTCAATGTTTGGCTTCTATACTAGTGTTTGGTACTAAAGGTCTCGTCCTAGGGTCAAGTATGGCTCTGATACCAACTGAAACATCCTCGATTTTCCACGAAGGGAAAATCCACAGAATGAGATATAATGTGACAAAACCGCGAATGATTTCATCACATTATCATATATCAGTAGATATCACAAATCATACAAATAAGTTAGATCACAAGTTTTACAAGATACAACATCAATCGTGAACACACCTATTACGAGTAATTCTAGCGGAAGTATATCTAATCGTCATCAGAGTTGGCGGAAGTAGTCGTCGTGTGAAGGCTCCTCCTTCACGGGTATCATCAGAGTAGTGTCAGCAGCGTAGAATCCATCTTTCGAACCAAACTTGAGCGCAGGCACGAGACCTCCTAATCCGTCACTATTCGACATCTCTCGAGAAGCGAGAAATCTGCACACCGCCCGGATGTGTGCGCGAGGCCATGGTCGGCACCAATGAGCTTTAGTAGAAAAGATAAAATAAGGAATCGCGGCGATCCTAATATTTGGGCGTGGTTTGCATCCTTAGCGCATGCAAAATAGTAACAAGTAGTAAATAATATAATAGTTCATCAAGTTTTAACACATTCCCAACCACACACACATCCACACATCCATCCATCATCATCCATCCATCCCAAACCATCACCATCTCACCACCACCACACCTCATCTCACACTCGAGTTCGGCGGGCCAACTCCCTCTCGGCCTGTCTCAACGGCCCGCAGCCCTCGAGGCTCACGACCGGCATACCACATACCCAGGGGGAGAAAAGAAGACTCATCTCTCTATTCCAGCCAGCACGGTCACTAGGAAAGGTCCATAGCCGACAAGTCGGCATATGTATCGATCGATCAACCATAACACTCTGCAGAGGTTTCACAATACCCACAAGATAGCCATCATCGACAGTGCCCCGTCTAGGCAGATCCCGGCTGCTTGCTAGCCTAGAACGATGCCACCCTACCTCTCAGCCCTGGAACACCCCAAGTATAGTCTGGAATGGCTGATACTGTGAGACACGGTGTGACATCCCGAATGTCACAGCAACCGTGTTGTCTCGGAAGGGTGTGAGTCTCATCTACCCGTACCTCCCTACACACTTTCGCCCAATAGTAGTGGCACCGCTCTACCAAGTAGTCCAGCCGTCTCGTACCATATAGAGCGAGTGGGATGTGAGTTCCCGGTGGGTCCGAGTACTAGTAAGTCCTTAGGGTTGACCAAGCTAGAATGTCTTCATCAGGTTTACCATTTTACGTGCCACCACAGCACCTCCTCCCTAGGCTCCACCTCTCCGAGGTTCACACCCAGGGTTCTCCTTATCACATCACATCACATTTACCCGCCACAGGTAGTCACATCCAGATGCCCAGGTTGCATCGTATGGCAAGACTCGCCCTCGGCTCGTCGTATACTCTAGCTCGGTCGACACAACCCTCACTCTCCACGCACCCAAGACACATGCAGCACGCTCCCAATCCACCAAGTCCGGCATCCCAAGCCAAACCATACCCAGGGGTTCACCACCAGCATCACATCATAGATACAATGCGAGTGGAGTTAAAGTAAGTATGGCGATATAAGTGCAAGCAAGCAGACAGGTAGATAACAGTAAGTGAGCGTGAGCGCAAAGCTGGGTGACTTGAGAGTGGGGTTGCAAACAAGTAATAAAGGCTCAGGCAGTAGCATGCATTCATATACTAGCAAAGGAATAAATATAAAGCACTAGCAGTTCTAAATATTATGCAATGCCTAATAGGATTCTCTAAAAGAGGGTGCTGCCATGACACCTGCGATGTCGTGGAAGTAGTGGTACTATGCTCCATCCGTTGTGGTAGTCAGTCAACGGGGTCTCCTCAGGTCCTTTCGTCGTCCACGTTCTCTTCCTCCAGCGGGTCCCGGTTCAAGCATCGTTGATTACGTAGCAGCTACTCCGCGAAACGACACGTAAGGCAAGAGAACACGCAATACTCGAAAGGACGATAAGACATAGGAAGATCCATAAACACAAGAGACATTAAGAGGTACACGACTTAGCCCTCTCGGCGAATGTCCGAATCCTCGGGCCAAAAGACAAGAGTGGTGGTATGCTACGCTAAGCTGAGCGGCCAAGCCATTATGGCTTTAATATAAAATGGTTTAAGCCGAAGCTTATCGCTAGCAAACACCACGGCTCACGTTCTTTCGATCCAGGCGACATGGAGTTGACGGAGATCGAAAGACGGGCTCGGTAAATAGGAAGGGGAGAGCAACGGGGTTCAGCTCTTGTAGCCTTTTTCCGACGAGTCACAATTGGATGTAAAGAGTAAATAGAATCTAACAGTACTATTGTGACTTGGCGCTATTGTACTTCAACTGACCCGCTACGGTATCCAGCGGTAGTAGAAGAGGTTGATGCAAAATAGAGCAACAGCTACAGTCTTCTCGATCCACACGACACAGTCACGTCGGGAGCCGAGAAGTGCAAAGTTAGCTAGGCACATCTATGTCATGTTCCCGGTCACATCTCCAGTGAAGATGGTTTCACTCGGTCGATCGAGTCGACTCTCACGGTCCAGAGCATGACATCGACCATAGCCTTGCTAACAAAAGAAGGATAGTCCGATCTTTGATCCATTCGCCCGCGAACAAGACGGGATCGAGCAGAGCGGGCTATCGAGAGAAGTAAGGCAAGAACAACCAAAGAGCGGGGTCTACTCCCAATGCTTTCGTCACGGTATTAGACGGGGCATCGGAAGGAAGCAACGCAATAAAGATCGCAAGTGCGCAAACCACCCATAGGGTACCTGACCTAGGTGCACTAGCACTAAGGCATCTCTCAGATTCATAGCGGTGCGGTTGTCACCGCGAGAAATCAAAGAAACACGATGGTCACGAGGTACGATCATATGAGGGTTTGTGCACGAAAATAAAAAAGGCAAAAAGGAGGCATAGCTCCATGGTCATAGCGAGGCGAACTCGCGGCCACAAGCTACACCTACAAGTGTTGACATCCATCGTTCCATGATCGTTGCCCCTAGATCATCTCCCCACAGGGCTAGGTCACGAAAAGACTTCGATGTGAGCGGGTAAGATCCGCGTCGAGTTTGATATCGATATCGAGTCCTCCACAACTATGTCCTAGGGCCAAAGACAGGGAGCTACACTCGTAGTACTTACGAGTCAACTAAAAGGCGAGGGTTCGAGTTACACTCGGCATTACGGCCATGGCGAGGCGAATCCCGCGATCGCAATGTCCGAGCAGGTGCGATCCCTCGACCGGCTCGAAGGCTCGGTCCACAAAAACACACAAACGCCCATCAATAAGAACCAGGTGACACAACAAGGGACAACCAACTCGGCAAAACTGGAGTAGCACAATTCCATAGCATTAGATGAATGGGTCCCAGTATTACAAAGATACATATACAGAGAGCTCATAAGGATAGGGTACAACAGTGTATTCATGTATACGGAAAAGTAAACAAGATACAGAGGGGTCCAGAGGGTCACGGCTTGCAATGGACAGGGTCACAGGTCTCTCGACGACCCATCCTCGCATCTCGAGGTGGCCGGAGCGATGGCGTCAAGCAAGGGTTCCTACAGGAACGCTAAAGCAACCGAAGGGGGGCATTCCTGCAGTCCAAGATAAGTAGCACCGTACTCACGAGGTCCAGCTACGGCTAATGGTCCAGAGTTCCGGGGCTCACGTCGGGGTCACGGCGGCATGCCCTCCCCGGCGTCTCAGACGCCGTGGATCCATTCGGCTATGGTTGGTCACGCGCGTGTGTGCGTTTGTGTTCCATGTGGGCAAGGCACGAAGGCCGGTCTCGGGGCTAGGGGCGACATAGGCGCGCTGCTATCGGGTTTTGGAGCTCACCAACGGTTATGGAGGAGTTGGTGTGCGCGACGCCGAGGTTGTGGGCATCGTGGCGTAGTGGTTCAGCGCAAGGCTTGCCGTAGTCGATGTAGGGGAGGGTCACGTCGTAGTGGTAGCCGACCTTGGCTTGGCGTGAGCGGGTTCGGTCGGGCTTCACGGTGATGCGTCGAGGTGACGGGAGGGTCGTGGCCTGCAGTGGCCATCCGTGGCCAGCTCTGGCCAGTCCTGGCTTACTGCAGCCAGCTCTGGCCAGCCATGGCTGGTTGTTGGTGGCCAGCAGCCTACTGCAGCTAGCCGGGGCAGGCTGCAGCTAGCCGCTGGTGGCCATAGGTGGCTGCGGCTTGGCCGGCAGTGGCTGGAGGTGGCCGAGGCCTGCTGGTGCCTTCCTGCAAGGTGTGCGACACGGCGCGATGGCGGTTTCATCCGCGGTTGTCGGCAAGATCGGCAAGGGGAAAACTAGGCGTGGTTTTGGGCATGGAGCTCACCGGCAGCCGACTCGCTGTTCAGCGAGGATGGCAGGTTGGGGTCATGGCTTGGTGCTGGAGACGAGGCAGAGCACGGTGTTCACGTCCCAAGACGACGCCGACGTTCTTTAGGCTCGGTGCTCGGGCGGTGTGGCTTTGTCATGGACGGCGCCGCGGCAGAGGTCCGTAAGATGGCGTGGGAGCGTCCCCGGGTCACCGCCGCCAGCAGCGCCGCCGTGGCTGGCTATGTTGGAGACGCCTCGTTACTTGTTCTGCCGTGGTCGACGAGCGTGAACGCGACGCGGGCGTTTGTTGTCGAGGCCGGGGGGCGCGGGACGCCGAGACGAAGACGGCGTCGGCGGTGTGCTAGACAGAGGCGCGCGGCAAAGTAGGTGGTGGCGTCGCGGTCGCGTCCTGGGCGGTTCTGCACGCCCTTGTTACGCCGAGGCTCGGCGCGGGCGCAGCTCGTCGAGGCAGGCAGAGCGTGGCGAGGACGACGGGCGCCGGTGACGGCGTGGCGCAGCTCCGGCCGCCAGCGGTCGCCGGGCGTATCGGCGCACTGCGCGAGCGCGTCGCCGAAGCGGGCTCGGCCGCGGTCGCGGCGGTGGCGTGACGCAGCTTTAGGCGGCACGGCGTGGTGGAGTCGGGGAGCACGGTCGCGGCATGGTCGTTTGGAGATGGCGACGCCGGGTTGTTTCCGCCGGTCGTCTTGGCGCTCGGCTCGGCGGTGTCGAGGCGGCGTCGTCGTGGCACGGGTCCGCTGGGCAAGGTGGCGCGCAAGGCGCCGAGGTGCTTGGCGGTGCTGCATCACGGCTGCGTGGTGGGCGCAGCCGCTGCGGCAGGGACGGCGGCGCGGTGGCGAAGCGTGTACCGCGACTCTTTGGGTGGCGACGCGGGAGGCAGGCGGGCTGTCGTGGTCGGTCACGCGCGGCACGGTGCGGCGCGTCGATGGCGGGGCCAGCGCCGCTGCGTGGTGGCTGTGGAGCTTTGGCCGCGGTGGCGTGGCGTGGCGATGAGGCTCGCCGCTGCTTTGCTGCGGCGTGCGTGCGAGGCGCGGCCATGGGCGAGCCGTGGCGAAGCGCCGTCAGCGAGAAGAGAAGAGCGGCGGGGCGGAGGGGAAGACAAATACACGGCACCGTGGCGTTCCGGCTTAATACTCGAGCGGCTAGGGTTCCAGTGGGCGTGCGCCACATCTCCGACGCCCGTGCCGGAGGGGGCGGGGGACACGCGCGCCGCATCCCTGCACGGACGCCGAGGGGCAGGCCGGTAGGCCGGGAGCTCCCATTCAGTTAGCGACGGCGGCGGCCGCTCCTAGGGTGAGTAGCGCCAGTGCTAGGGGTTTTCCAGCAGGACGGCGTGGGCCATGGTGGGCTGCCGGGCTGCTGCGCAGTCTTGACTTCTTTGGTGGGCTTCCGGGAAGTAAGGGAGGGGGAGCAGGCTTGGGCCGGTGGGGCTAAGCCTACCGCCATGGGCCTTGGCCGGACTGGGCCCGCGTGAAGGGGAAAGAGGAGTGGGGGTGGCAGGCGGGCCGGGTAGATGCCAAGCAATTTGGGCTGATATAGCCTTTACCATTTATCCTCCAATATTTGTGTCTTTTCTATTTCTATATATTACTTCTAGGGCTCCTACATGCATATACATGTATACTGTCACCATTTCTACTCTTTATGGAGGTCGCTAGGGGTCTTAGGATTTAGGGTTTCCATTTCAAAGGTTGGCAACGGTCATCGTCTTAGGGAGAGAGAGGATCCAAATTGTAGTGAGGGTGAAAAGGAAAAGGGGATGTTTCCTTTTCGCAATCTGCGACTCAAGAGTTGATAAGATTCCTCTAGGGTTCAGGGGGTACCTTGCACAAGGGTAGGTAATCGTAGGTGCAAGACTCGGGGTCGTTTGACTTGGGGTTTACGATAGAGGAGCAAAGAGGTTTAGGATAAAATCCTGTTAGTAAAGGGGGGTTGCTACGGATTGTGCACTCCATACAATAAAAGCGAACTCAACCATGATAAGAACTCGAGGACCAAGGCACTCTCCTACAAACAATACTATATGTGTGCAACAATTTATTTATGAATTGTGTTTAGTTGACTTAGGTTTGACCTATCAACTACATGCTTCACACATTTATAGGAAAATTTTAGAAAGTTCGTATTTTTGGTTTACGGAAAATTTCAGGTTGTTACATGAACTGCCTCCCACAGAGTGTCGCCACCCATGGTGATGGTGATAGGCTGAATCTGAGGGATACTTGGCCTTTCCTTGATCCTCAGCGTCACAGCATAGCCTTGCCCCTCAACAGCTGTCCAGGAGTAGCGAGGGGGTTTGGTGTACCCCGCTAGCTTCAACACCCTCCACAACAAGGTGGGAGTGCCAAAGTGCTCCAAGAAGTGGCCACGCTGGGGAGGAGCTGACGAAGAGGAGGCCATCTGTGGAACAATATTTAATTACAAGGGTAAGAAACCTTATATAACAGAACGATTACTTTAAGGGAGGGAAAAATTTAATGAGTGAGTAATGTATTTAATCATGATGCATGAAACGTTCCAACGTCCTCACAACCTAGAATAATTTATTCTTCTAGCGTTCTAGATGGTGGCATACATACGTTCTCTCAATATACATAACTAGCCGGTCTACACGTTCGCGCTGTTAGTGTACCTGCAGAAGAATTCATTGCAGCCCAACAGTTCCCAATATAAAAATTTCACAAACAACAAAATCCTTGGAAAGCAGTAAAAGCTAAATACTTTCCACAAACGCGTCCCAACACATTTGCTTCGGTATCACAACTACCCGACAGTTTACCCACAATTAAATACCTTCATAATTGCATGGTTTTGACATACAATTAATCCAATATGACAATCTAGCACTTCCCTAGACCGCCGGTTGGACAGTCATGCTCTCACAACTCCCCTTACCTTGGGCGTAGCTGCAAAAATTTAATCTACAACATATATGGCTATTTCATATATGAAGGCTGCCTCCACTCACTACAAGAAATCTGTTGATCCATGACGCTCAATCCCTGACGGTTTCAAGAACGTCAGGAAAAAGATCGATCTGTGACGGTTTTTTCGTCACAGATTGATATTTTTCGTCACAGATCAATCATATCCTTGACGTTCTCTAAAAACGTCATGGATTGAGCGTCATAGATTAATAGATTTCTTGTAGTGACTATTAGACCACAGGGCAGCGTATTGCGGTCATCATACTTCTTACCTTGGCATGGTCGTCGGTGCAAGAATAAAAACCCCCAAGTTAGTACTTACATAAGCCACCTAATAATCCTTAATAGGGCATAAGGGATGACCACTGGCGTGATAATAATTTGAATTTCAGATTTAAATCCTAAGTATAAACCTAAGGTTTTACCCAAAATATTCCCGTTTTGCAAACAAATTCTTTTGTTTTTAAATAGACAAATGGTGAATTACGTCAAATCTTGCTCTGATGCCAGCTGTAACAGAACCGACCAAATTATAAGAGCACAAGTATAAAACTCTCACCGAAGTGATTGATTTCACACTTGAGCCCATATAATCCCGGTAGTCCGGAAATCTCGAAGGATTTCAAACCAACACAACATACAAACCAAGATCGAACGCGACTTAACATAATTCACCATCCATTACATCAGAGTTCACAAATAGTTCGCAAGTGACATAGCATAGACATACTTAGTTATTACAACACCAGTTTGCAGTAGTAAAGCAACATAGTTTTGCAAACATTCAAGAACACACACTTAGTTCAGATACATGCCAGATCCATAGTCACCCCACAAAAGCATATGGTAAGATAAAGGAAACGATCTTTGCCCGAGATCTAGTCCTCATCCCCAGCAGGTGAAGACATACCAAGCAAGTGCTTTGTATAAAGGATATCATCTGCAACAAGAGGGAAAATAAACCCCGAGTACGAGGATGTACTCAGCTAGACTTACCCGTCATAAACAAGAAATAAATGACACCAAGGATTATGTAAGGCTAAAATATAAGTAGAGCTAGCTTGACAACATTTTGCATAAAAGTATAAGCGATAATTGATGAATAATTAATTATACTAGCAGCAGCTTAAATTATTTTACCTTCCATCTAAATGTGTCCTGTACTAAGCAAACACTTATTTATAACAAGCATTAATAACCATATCCAATTTAGTACAGCTTTCCAACCATAACAACATCATACTTGAACCATAATTATTTTAGTGAGATCTACGATTGCCGTGCAAGGTCAAGTTCTCACTATCCGGGAGAGACGACGATTCGAATCGATTTCAACTGAGCTCAGGGGGTATTCCCAACACACACCCAGGCAGAAATGGATCGAGTCGCCTTTTAGGTTACTCTTCGTACAACTCAGGCGCGGGCCCGGTTCTCGCGTCGGCAAAACCGGAAAGTCGGATAGCCAGGATGTTCAAGTCATGCAAACCCAAGGACGACGCCAGGACAGTTAGACATGCTTGCCCTTGGTCTAGTATGCCGCTATCCCGCGAATTGCCCAACCGCCCCCCGCTTTCCCGTCTTGAGTCGAACTAACGAGCTTCGCGGCCACTTGGCACACAGGGCCGTGCCAACTATGTATTAGGCTGCGTTCAACATGACCAAGAGTGAAACAACGACTTCAATCCTTAACCGACTTCGGACAGGGGTCCACTTGCCCTGCCGGTCTTCTTTTTGATTAGCACACGGTTCATTTCCATGATAACACATAAAGCCGATCAGAACCAAAGTGTAACCACCTATAACTCGCGGATGACAGGATATCACCCGACTTCTACCGGTCTAAGCAAGACTAAGCATTTTCATCGCTCCTAACCTAAGACATGGGATTCAGGATATAACATATATACTGGACAAGGATAGGATAAATGCAGCAACATCTTCAACCAACTCCTAAACTTAATGCAATAAACAGCATAAAGTACTCAAGTGCATTTTATAAAAAGTGGGAGGCTTAATATGCTCCGGGGCTTGCCTTTCACAAAGGTTGCAGGCTCGTGATTAGGGCACTCAGTTAGTTCTTCTTCTCCGACGGAGTTGCTTTCGCCGGCTGATCCCCCTTGCTCCTCCTCCTAGTGCTCCTGCTGCAGGTCCCCGAACTCCAAGAGCGTCACCCCCTTCGGCGAACCTATTGAATGCAATACATAATGAGCATAATGGATGCAAGGGATGACCAAGTAGAGAGTAAATAACAACAACAACACTTAACCCTCCAGCTGAGGTGATGACTCTATTCAAATCACTTTAAGTTACAGAGTAGGTGCATATCTCCTCTCTAAACAAGATTGAACACTCACCAAGCAAGTCAAGGTATAACTTTTCATCATCAGTTAAGGGCATACAACCTGCACCTAATCACGTGTATAAATTAGCAAAGCATCTACAAGATATAAGTCACACACACAAGGGCAAGTATTCAACGCAAAACACATTTCAGGATTTCTGTCCTACAGAGAGCAGCTGAAAGAAACAACTGTAACTGGAGTCCTATAAATCCAATTGACATGTATGAGGACATTCTGGAAAGCTCATGAAATTGTCTACAACTCTTATTTAGACATTACAGATAGATTCAAAATCCAAAAATGCCAAACAATCAGCTTTCCCAGATCTGTCCAGAAATTCCAGAGAGGAACCCTTTCTCTGGAACCTCACAAGATAATACCATAACTCTTAAACTACTCCACCAAATGCTTTCAAATTTTAACAGCAACTAGATAATGAAATTATCTATCACCTTGCTATTGACCGCAAAGTCAGAGAACACCATCTAAGCTATGCAACACCAAAAGTATCACCAGCTGTCCAGAAAAGCTTAAATTGGAGAATTAATTATTTACTCATGTTCAAACTTACAATTCAAGCTCACCTAACCTGACCAAAAGTTAAAGTATGACTAATGATTAACAGAAAACCTAACAAGCCATTCTAAAACATTAATTAAAGTACCCTTTTCAATTTATTTCATTATTTAAGGGCACAAATGAGCACATAGTAAAACTACCCAGAAAAATCCATAAAAATTACAGTAGACTACTTATAGCTCATATGGACCCCAGTTTAAATTTCACCTTAAAATTCTAAGTACAACTACCTGTACCAAAAGAACAAGCCACACAAGCTTAAAGATGGATAATTCACAAATCCATTTGAAAAGTATCAAACAACAGATTTACAAATTTTCCTAACATCATCATAGCACCACTATACACTGCTCCAATTTTCACTCCATAAGAATGTGTATAGAAAACATGGTAAATATATTATCAAACAATGCTTAAAATCAACTTATTTAGCAAACTGCTCTGCAAAACAGGGGTACATGCCAACCAATATTTTTCCTATATAGAGCAGGTCAAAACAAAGCTAACCCCACTGGTTTCATATTTTTAGCACCAATTAATAATTAGTTATGCATTAAACTATTTTCCAAGGCCTAGAACAAAATAAATAGATCAAACAAAATCTACTGCATAACATGCCATGTTTTATATTTTTAATAAAAACTAGATCTACAGAGGGATCCAACAAAATTGGAACCACCTCATTTGGACTGTTCTAGCTCCAGATATGATTTATTGAAGATATAAGCATTTTTCTGAAAAACATAAAACGAAAACCTAACTTCATCGACCGACACGCTGGACCCACGGGGTCAACGGGCCCACCTGTCGGCCGGACAGAACAGAGCAGCGGCGACGGCCAATTTTGACCGGGAAGAGCTCGTCGGCGGCGACGTCTCCGGCGAGACCGACACCACTAGCGTGCTCCCCTAACCCTAACGTGTCGATTGAGGTAGGTGGCGGGGACCGAGGTTGACCGGAGAATGGTCGGCGGCGAGCCAAGCGGCTCGGCGGCGCTGCACGGCGGCGCCATTGCCGTCTCCGGCAATGTCGCGCTCAATTGAGAGTAGAGTAGGGTTCAGGGGGTCCTGGGCGAAGCTAGGGTTTGGGATTCGGCCGGCGGTGAGCTCCAGAGAAGCTTGCCCGCTTGCGTGGCCACGGCGGCGGTGAGAGCACGGCGGCGCTGCGCTCCGTTCCGGTGTGCAGGAGCCCTAATCATCGAAACCAATACCCGAGACTCGATCTACACCCCTAGACGGCTACGGAACTGGTGAAAGAGAGAGCGAGAGGGTCCAGTAAAGCCTCGGCCGCGGTGAGCTCGAGCTCGGCGGAGCTCCCGGCCATGGCGGACGTGGCGGAATGGCGCAATGCGCCCTCACCTGAGGTCGGATGGATGCGCTAGCTGGCTCAGGTGATGGAGAACATGGTGGCGGTGCTCTGGGTGGGGTTTGGTGGGCGGTGGCGCGGTGGTTGCTGCGTGGAGCGGCGGTGAACGCGCGGCGGCACTGCGTCGCCTCCTTCTCCGCCCTCTCCCTGTTCTGCCGAGCGAGAGAGAGACTGAGCGAGAGAGGGGAGGAAATGGAGGGCGTCGCCGTGCTTGCTGGCAGCCGCGCCCGACTGGTGGGGTCGCCGGGCGACGTCACGGACGCCAAGTGGCGACCGAACGCTGCCACGGTCGGCCACTTCTCCCCCCGACTGAATTCAAATTCAAATGAATTTGACTGAAACCGCCCTATTTAGGCCACCATAACTCAAAAACTAAGCCGATTCAGAGCAAACTTCAGTAATAGCAATGGTAGATGGATAGGTGTTCTACAACTTTGCTTTAAAGAGTTTGCATTGGTTTGGCTTGGTTTAAAAACTACAGCTCAAGGAAATACCCTAAAAAACAACTGGACAGCACCTAGGACTTAGCCAAATTTTCAGCAGCAAAACAGCACTGTTTCTGATCTAAATGTGTATTTTTGCGCACCTTGTGCACATTTTCATGACATGAGCCTTAAACAAAGTTTGTTCTATATCAAATTATTTACAACTTTTATTTAGGACTCACAGCCATGCAAAGCCTCTAGCTTGTAGATTTGAAACAGTCAAACAAAAGAGGTCTAGGAAGCATGCCAAGTCAAACTAGTGATTAGGAGCATAATTAACCAAAATGTCCAACATGAACATTGTTCCATTTAGTGTCCTAAGCATAGTTAAGCTACTGTAGAGCACTTTTAACAACATTACATGCCATGACTTAGAATCAAGCAAGCAAAGCAAGCATCACCTGCACTTTTCATAAGCATACACATAAGAATGGTATAAGAACTTGTCACACACATGCATATATGAAATGATGATGATGCTTATGACCAGTTTATGCAGGTGATTTAGTGAGCCAACACCTGGGGTGTTACATTCCGCACTCATGCAAAAATCTGGCAGAGTGGATTCTTTTGGCCAACCATGTATGAAGACACCAAAGATTTTATCCGAAGATGTGGAGCGTGTCAGAGGCACGGGAATATCAATGCAAGAGATGCTATGCCACTCACCAACAATCTTCAGATAGAGCTCTTTGATGTCTGGGGAATTGATTATATGGGACCCTTTGTGAAGTCAAAGAATTATGAGTACATTTTGGTGGCAGTTGACTATGTATCCAAATGGGTAGAAGCTATGCCATGCAAGAATGCTAACTCAAAACACTCAAAGAAGATGTTTGAAGAGGTTATATTTCTAAGGTTTGGAACACCTAGAATGGTTATAAGTGATGGAGGAACACATTTCACTGATAAGAAGTTTCACTTATACCTACAAGCTCATGGAATACGACACAATGTCGCTACTCCATATCATCCTCAGACAAGTGGCCAGGCAGAAACATCCAATAAACAAATCAAGAATATTCTCCAGAAAACAGTGAATGAAATAGAAACTTTATGGAAGGATCGATTACCTGATGCACTATGGGCATACCGGACAGCTTATAAAACACCTTTGGGTATGTCACCATATCAATTGGTATATGGCAAGACTTGCCACTTACCAGTTGAATTAGAACATAAAGCTCACTGGGCTATCAAAAGATGGAACATGGACCTAAAAGCTGCTGGAGAGAAAAAGAAAGATGCAATTATCGAAATTAGAAGAATGGAGAGAAAAGGCTTATCACAAGATCTATAAAGAACGGACGAAGAAATGGCATGATAAGAGGATCAAGAAGAAGGAGTTTGCACCAGGAGATAAGATATTACTTTTTAATTCCAGGTTCAAATTATTCGGGCTTGGAAAATTAAGGAGCAAATGGGAAGGACCTTTCACTGTTGTAAATTCATCACCACATGGAGCAATAACTCTACAATCAAACGAAGGTACGTTATTCAAGGTAAATGGACACCGACTTAAACTTTATTTAGAGCCATTTGATTCAGGAGTAGTGGATGAAATCGAATTCATCCAATTACCAACTTATTAAGTTCTATTTTATTCCGGTACAAATTTTTATCCGAAAACACATCTAACAGAAACATAGGAGGAGTCCGAAGCACCCTGCGGAAGGGCACCCGAGGTGGGCCCTGGGTGGGGCCGGTCGGCGCCCCTATGGGGCCGGTCGGCGCCCCCTGCGCCCTCTCGTCCCCTATCCTTCTATACTCTTCCTACGTATATTTGCGTATTACCCACGTACAATCGGATATTCTTTCGTACGAATCCCGTAGAACCTAGGTTTTATCCTCATCTTGTCTCCTGAAAACCCATATAAATATGTACCTAGACCTCCCCAATTGTATTCCATAACCAGCCACCTCTCTCTTCCAAAAGAGCTCTCCAATCTAGATCTATTAGCAATGGCGAACAAGGCGATCGTCTCCTACGGCGCGGACTTCGACAGCATCCCCAGCGATGATTCGAAGGCCCTCGTCCTCGCGCAACCGAAGCCTCTCGCCGTCGTGCCGCCGAAGCAAGTTGCAACGATCCCCCAGCGCCATGAGCAAGTCTACTACGTGCAAGATTCATCTGCTCTTCCTCCACCACCTGCAAGACTGCTGCTTGAAGGAGGTGCTAAAGGAAAGCAGATTGCTATCCCCAAGGGTACCCAGCTCCTTGCACCTAGAGCTAATGAGCGACTCGTGGCAGTCGAGACCGACAAGAAGGGCAAGCTGATTATGCGCTAAGTACACCAATGCTGCTCGTCCTTCTGTTCAAGGAATTCGTGCAAACCCTGATGAAGTATGCTACACCGAGCCCATCGCACCTAAGCCCAAGCCTAAGAGGAAGAGAGCAAAGATCGGCATTAGCACTGGAGAAAGTTCCCAAGCAGCCAGCACCAACTCTACGCACTCTCAACGAGAAGCCTGAAGGCCTCTCCAACCTTGTCAAGGAGATGGAAACATCTAACAAGCTGAGGGACAAGCTCATAGATGACGTAGAAAAGAAGGTTGGGGTTAATCTCAAGTTAATCCGCAGCCTCAAGCGCGACAAAGAAAAGCTTAAAGAAGAGGTTGCAGCCCTCAAAGCTATAATTCAGGGCCTCAATAATGAAGGGCAGCATTAGTTGCCTAGTTACCCAATAAGGCACACTTCCGCTAGTTCGATTAGTTAATGGAGTCAGTCGAGTCATTTTCTTAGGACAAAGCCTAATGAGCTAGGGCAGTCCTTAGCTCAGTCATTAAAGCGTCTGTTGACTTATTTTATACCACTGCCATAAATGAATAAAGTGCCTTATTTTATATTAATGTTTGTTATCTACTCTACTCTCTATTTTTAGAATATTTTGTCTCCACATATTGCGCAGAAAGTGTTGGCATTTCTAACGTCACTACTAAAAAGCAGAGATAAACCCTACTCCTAGCAATGACCCCAGAAATGGTTGGTATATAATTACTTGTCATTAGCAACTAGTCACTCTTGAATTACTAACATTCCTAAACATGAAGTAGGTTGTCATCCCCAATTATATTGTTAGGAAATTAACATAGATTTATATTGTACTATTATGACTAGGCAGATAAAATATATGAATAAGATATAAATGTAAACTAATGGGTTCTCAAGCGGACGGATAATTATACCGT
Organism: Chrysopogon serrulatus; assembly: GCA_015844335.1. Taxonomy (NCBI): domain Eukaryota; kingdom Viridiplantae; phylum Streptophyta; class Magnoliopsida; order Poales; family Poaceae; genus Chrysopogon; species Chrysopogon serrulatus. The sequence goes on along the minus strand of JADLZL010000398.1, from coordinate 73,487 downwards.
TGTAGCATTTTACCTAGGGAAGTCTCCAGGTTGTCGATTTATAATTATACCTCCGGGAAAGCTATGTAATAAACTATTATTGTCATATTGATGTGAAACTATGTGGACATGATAAACGATACTACCTAAGTCGTATACTCTACTTATAACAAAAGCAGAGGTCACAAGATAAATAAAGATAAATGCGGGTGATAGCATAATCATAAAATATCATAATTAAAGATAATCATCGAGCATCTTACTAGTCATAATCATAGCTAGCCATTGGATAAACTACGGAGATAGGTCTATAACTACGCAATTGAATAACTCTAATTAGTGCAACTACATCTAGTAATCATTGCTAAATCAACCCTAAATCATCATTGCATGTAAAGAGGCATCAACTAATGAGGGTATTAAGACCTAAGTCACCTCCTTCGCGACCGTGCCCATGCTAGTCCTACATACGGGGGTGGACTACGAGGAACTAACGTAGCTGTCACCTACGCAGACTACCACACGTCCCGGCATATCGGGGTGCACTCGCGCAGATAAACAAGACATCTAGACACCACGCCTACATATCGCCTATCATCTACCCATTGTACATATGGATAAACGCTATACGAGCAATTACATGAATTCAATAAGATCGAAGTAACTAAACTAGACATATAATCAAAGTAGACAATGACTATTGCAATTAAGAACATATGAATATATTTAGAGTAAAGTCTCCCTAATCTGAATAATGAATACAATAAAGTAATTAAGAACTAGATCTATTACCGAACTCTCGCGCTCCAAATGGGCGCCCGGGGCTCCGGATCCGATGAAGAACTAGATCTCCTCTACTTCTAATCTAGCTAGCTAATCCTATGAACTAGAAGGCTCTTGATGAACTTGAAGGCTCTTGATGCTTGATGGCTTGAGACCTTGATGAATAATGAATTGGCCCTCTCCAGGGGGGGTCTACCCTCATATTTATAGTCCGGTGGGATGCGCGTGCGCCGCAGGATCAAACCGACGTAACGTAGGGCCGAGATGCATCCTTGGAGGCGGTGGAGGAACATTCCGAAAGGGGAGCCAAACCCTAACAGGGGGCCCGCCGCGCCATGGTGGGGCCGGCCGGCCCCACCCTAGGCGCCTCGCCCCCCTCGCTCCTTCCTGTGTCTTCGAGTCTTCCCGAGTCTTCCCGTGATGTCCTTCGTGGGCGGATAAGTTTCGTGGTTATTTTGCATTAGAATCCCTCTTTTTCAGCTTTTTCCGAAATCACCCCGAAATTACGTAATATGCAAAACTCGTGGAATTTGTCGATAAAGCCCTAGACTAGTGTGTTATCTTGTTGTCCATCGGGTAAAAAGCCCTAGTAAAAGTTGACGCTAACAGTGTCAACAATACCCCCAAGCTTTACCTTTTGCCACCCTTGGCAAACACACCAAGTCTAGTTGATACTGTGTTTGGATCAGGAGTTGCTACAATATTATTATGCTTTCCAGTACACATGCTTTCAAAATTTCCTCCGGATCAAACAATATATGCTCTAATCTTTAAACTTACTCATTTCACCTGTAATATGGGGTTTCACAGCTTTTGCATAAGTCTTGAGCAGTCGAAAGATAGAATAATTAAGCTAAGTGCTATGTCTCAAATTCTTTGCAATACTAACATTCTGAAGTTTTTGATAGGTTTTCAGAATAAAACTCAGAGCTTAATTGTATGACACCCTCAAGTCTCTCAATGTATGTGGTATTTGTGGTTCTCTCTTGAGGCGTTAATGTTGTTATGCCCCCTATAGCTAAAGGTATATATAGTGGGGATTGGCATTAACAAGGATAGGCATACTTGCAAAACACGTATTGTAAAGTCAACTAGTGAATCCACAGAGAATCGAGGCATACAATCAAACCAAGATGTGTGCATGTGTATGGAATATGGTGGATGGGTGCATATGTGTTATTTATGGCTAACTCCTATTTCTACTTTTGCTCTTTTGGGAATGACTCTCTTTTAAAATCTTTCTCGGGAAAGACATGGGCTATCTTTATTATTTCTTTTTTTTCGGGGAGGCGGGCATCTAGTACCCATTGTTTTTTGATTGCTTGGGACACTTGTCCATCTTTTACTCCCTTTTTTTTTTTTTTTTTTTTTCTTTCTTTTTTTCCTTGCTTTCTTTTCTTCATTTTGCATAGCCACATGTATCCTTTGAATACAATAAATGAATCGAGAGATATAATCGGGACTTAGAGCATTAAAGACAGGGGTTATTCCTATAGGGTGTGTGTATATTTTTTAAGTCCTCTTCCAAAGTAGTAGGAGGTGAACATTTTATAATAAATATGTATGGAAGTATGGTGAATGATTGCAATTACTCCTTGAAGTAGGAATAATGCATATGTGAACTGGAGTGTGCAAATGATTCTTGGTTTTAAAAGCATGACAAGACTCTCATAAGGTATACAACACAGGTTGACTGAACTCAATGCAAAGCAAGCAGCTTAGATGTGAAAGGGTTTTCCTATCCTCTAAGATATTAATTTGGCTTTGGTAGGAATTCACATTTGTCATACGAGAGCTCATCATGTATTTTCTTAGATTTTTAAAAACAAAATCTCCAAAACTTAGTAATGCTAGGAAGAAGATAAATAGCAGCTCAACCTTTATGAATCATATCAATCAACTACCTAGACTTAGCGCAAGCTTATACCTCCACAATTAATGGTTCAGAATAAATTCTCCAATTAAAACAACAATGCTTAGAACCAAGGAGATTTTAAGTTTGGCAAGTAGGTACTTTAGTAAGCATTATAACAGAGCAACTATTCATCACATCCAAAATAATTTTAGTGTTCATCGATTTTAATAGCTCTAGCCTGGACTAATTATACTCTAATAAATATAGAACTAAATATTTATTTGGTTTTATTAGTTATATATCTTTTTATAGTTTTAAATTAAACTCCTAACAAAAAGACTCTATGACCTTGTGGACCTTCATGTGCCCACATATTTTTGGTATTTTATGATTATATAAAGTAGACTCAAAAATCGCTTAGGTGTAGTCACCGATAACTAGGGGATGCTCCTCCCCAAGCTTGATGATCGCAATATCTGGTGTAGATTCCTTTTAGAGCGGACCAGCTAATAGCGAACCCGTGGTCACCACCGATAGTCCCTCCTTGCTATAATGTTGTTCCCCGCATAAATACTCCACAAGAAACCAAAACTCGAGGCTCGAATTGAATAATGGGTTAGCGGTCACCAAAGAGTAATTGATCACCTTTATGAGTTATTTTTATGTTGTCTAATTTAAGCAGGATTCCATTTTTTTTTTTTTAAGATGCAAGAATTAAATATGAATGCTATATATATTTTTTTTTTTTGTTATTTCTATTTTTATGCCACCACAAAGGGTATTCCTTTGAAAAATGCCATAGGGTATCCACATGGGGCTTTATGATGCCATGAATAATGCAATAAATATTTTTATTATTTTTAATATGTGAACAGATAATGCTACTAAATAAATTGAGTTTACTAATGCATTTAATGGGATAGCTACCATTCTGACCTTATGGCTAGGGTACGGAATTTAAAGTCTACCGACAGGACTTAGACAGAGTGAGCACTTACTCAGTGGGTTCATCATCTGAGGTAACCTCAGTCAACTCTCGATCTTGCGGTGATGCGTCGTGTGCCTCCTTCCATCTTGCTTCGGTCTCTTTTGCTTCTTTCTTTTCTAACTCTTGCTCTTCATCTTTGTTTTCCTTCTCCCACGCTTCTAATCGTGCTAAGATCTCCTCCTTTTTCTTCCTTGGTGATCCGGTCCATCCTTTCTTTCAGCTTCTTACGCCCAACTACTCCAAATGAGGTGCTTGTTTGTTCTCTTCTTGCTTTGGGAAGCGATCTTCATATTTCACGATCTTGCCAGAAAGTCTTCCCATCCACAAAGAGGCCGAGCAGCCGACGGTGTGCTTGGCGTCTTCTCCTGTTGCGTTGCTTTCTCGGCCCGCTCATGGTTATTTAATGTTCTAAATTGACAGCGTACCTTTCCGGTAGGTAGGTTGAAGTGGATTTGTCCCACTCAATGTAGATGTTGGCGTTAGCGGGTGTAGAGGAACGGTCTTCCCAAGAGGATCGGGGAATCATCGTCTCCCCGCATGTCAAGGACTAGAAAATCTGCGGTATATATTGTCCTTGAATTCTTACCATGACATCCTTGACTACTCCTTCAGGGAACCTTAGTGATTGGTCCGCCATCTGCAACTGAACACATGTTGGGTATAAAGGTAAATTAAATAATTCATCATATACCTACTTTGACATTACGTTGCAGCCTAATCCAGTGTCGCAGACGGTGTGAGGAAAGGTGGTGTCTTTGATAGTGCATTCAATGATTGGGACACCTGGATCACCTCTCTTGATTGGAAATGGCTTGGGTAGCCTTTGTGATCGTTTTTACGTGTTGAGAGCAAAGGATTAGTTGAGTTGTCTCCTCGGGTGCATGCTTGGTCCTCCTCCATCTTCTGTTGTTTCTATTGTTCTTCTTCTTTGGCATTGGTTGCTGTTCTTGCTCTTCTTGTTGCTGAAATTGCTTCGGGGCTGCAGGAGCTTTCAGGATGCGGTTCTTGAATATGAATCTCTCCTTCTTGTCTTTGATGGACAGGACGATCTTGGCGAACTCCGTATAGATGATGGCTTTTGTTGTGCATAGGAATGGTCGGCCCAAAATGATGGGTGCCTTCTCATCTACTCCCCGTCTCCATGACCACGAAGTCAAGCGGGACATATGACCGCCCCACTCTAATAACAACTTCTTCTAGTACTCCCTCGGGGTAGCAAATGGATCGATCGCAAGCCGCAAGCGCATGTTTGTGTACAACAGGGGGATCATTTAATATTTTCTCATAAATTACCTTGGGCATGATGTTGACACTTGTGCCGAAGTCACGATAGCCTCTGAAAACTGTGGCATCCTATGGAGATAGGAATAACAGGTCTTCCAGGGTCTCCCATCTTCTCTCGGTAGAGAGTGGTCAATCCACCTGTATATCTGCAGGCTCAATATGATATTGGGTTGCATTATGAATATCAACAAGGTTAGCGCTTTCTAAATCTTCTGGTTGGCCTGGAATCTTGCCTTTCTCTAGTGGAGGAACAAAGCAGCAGCTAACCGAGCTAATTGTGATTCTAACATTTTATTAAAGCTATGCTGATTCTTTATGGCGTAGCAAAAGTATCCATTCTAGCATGTATGTTTTCCAAAGTTTTATCATTTGATGTTAGCTTCCTAGTTATTTGATCTAGTAGTTTGGATTGACTAGTAACTAATTCTCTCAAAGGCGGAAGGTTATAATTATTAAAGTTGTTACCTTGGTTGTTACCTTGGTAATTACCTTATCGAGGTTGTTGATTCCACCCTTGATTTTGCTGAGGACGATAGTAGGTGTTATTGTTGATGAAGTTCACATCCTCTTGCAGTGTAGGGCAACTGACAGCTGAGTGCCCATAGTCTCCACATTCTTCACATGTCATATGGGAATCATTGACGTGCATGACTTCCTTCTTCTCGATATCGAGCTTTTTCATGATGAGGTCTAGCTAGCAAAGACCATGTCGGCTTCCTTGAGATGATGGATTCCTCCTCCCTTCTTGCGAGGTTGAGTACGTTCTTCATTGCATGTTGAGTTTGAGGCCATCTTCTCGAGAAGTGCTTTAGCATCAGCGAGCTTTAGTGACAGAAAGCTCCCCAAATGCAAAGATCATCAATAGACTCATGGGTGCTAGAGATAAGCCCGTGATAGAAAGTCGGCATTAATAGCCACTCCTCTATCCCATGATGAGGATAGTCTTCAATATAGTTCTAGAATCTTTCCCATGCTTCAGTGAATGATTCATCATGTTGTTGTTGGAAACTTGAAATCTTCCCACGCAGAGCATTGGTCTTGGTCAGAGGAAAGAATTTTGCCGTGAAAGCGGTCGAGCATGGGTCCCATGTAGTGTGCTTATCTTTGTTGATGTAGAACCACCGCTTGGCTTTCCCCAATAATGAGAACGGGAAAAGACGGAGTAAGATAGCATCTTTTGATACTCCTCCTCGATAATGAAGGTGCTTTGCAAATTTCTAGAAAGTGTTGTAAGTGTGCACTTGCATCTTCATGTCCTTTTCCACATAATTGGCTGGCTTGAACCATGGTGATGAGAGCAGGCTTGAGCTCGAATCCATTCTCCCCAAAGTTGATTTCTGGTCTAGTCCGGATGTTTGTCGTTGTTGGGGCAGAGAACTCTCGCAGTGACTTCTCACCATGTCTTCAAACACGGGAGCTAGGTTTTCACCTAAATACTCTTCTGCTTGTTCTTCTACTTTTCTTCGAATTCTTCTTCCAAAGTTTGGAGCCGGCTCCTCCTCCGAAGAGTTAGCTTGAGCAAAGAAAGGGTGTTCTTGATGGTGACTCGAATTTCTCCCTTATTTCTGCAAGGCTTTTCCTTCTAAGGAGTTTCTCCGGATCGTCGGTAAAGTTCTTTGGAAGAGAAAAAAAAACCATTCATTCATCACCCCGCATAAGATAAGAAAATGATAACAACGAAGGGTGTACCTGATAGAGTTAGAGATCGATTGGTAATATGACTTTATCCATGTGTATATAGGTCATCAATATGTTCTAAGTTTATTGTGCCTTCCCGGCAACGGCGCCAAAAATGCTTGTTGGCATTTCTAACGTCACTACTAAAAAACGAGATAAACCCTACTCCTAGCAATGAACCCGAAAATGGTTGGTATATAATTACTTGTCATTAGCAACTAGTCACTCTTGAATTACTAACATTCCTAAACATGAAGTAGGTTGTCATCCCCAATTATATTGTTAGGAAATTAACATAGATTTATATTGTACTATTATGACTAGGCAGATAAAATATATGAATAAGATATAAATGTAAACTAATGGGTTCTCGCAAGCGGACGTATAATTATACCGTTGTAGCATTTTACCTAGGGAAGTCTCCAGGTTGTCGATTTATAATTATACCTCTGGGAAAGCTATGTAATAAACTATTATTGTCATATTGATGTGAAACTATGTGGACATGATAAACGATACTACCTAAGTCGTATACTCTACTTATAACAAAAGCAGAGGTCACAAGATAAATAAAGATAAATGCGGGTGATAGCATAATCATCAAATATCATAATTAAAGATAATCATCGAGCATCTTACTAGTCATAATCATAGCTAGCCATTGGATAAACTACGGACCTAGGTCTATAACTACGTCAATTGAATAACTCTAATTAGTGCAACTACATCTAGTAATCATTGCTAAATCAACCCTAAATCATCATTGCATGTAAAGAGGCATCAACTAATGAGGGTATTAAGACCTAAGTCACCTCCTTCGTGACCGTGCCCATGCTAGTCCTACATACGGGGGGTGGACTACGGAGGAACTAACGTAGCTGTCACCTACGCACTACTACCACACGTCCCCCCGGCATATCGTGGTGCACTCGCAGCAGATAAACAAGACATCTAGACACCACGCCTACATATCTCCTATCATCTACCCATTGTACATATGGATAAACGCTATACGAGCAATTACATGAATTCAATAAGATCGAAGTAACTAAACTAGACATATAATCAAAGTAGACAATGACTATTGCAATTAAGAACATATTAATATATTTAGAGTAAAGTCTCCCTAATCTGAATAATGAATACAATAAAGTAATTAAAAACTAGATCTATTACCGAACTCTCGCTCCTCCCCCGGCCCGCCTTGGCTCCGGATCCAATGAAGAACTAGATCTCCTCTACTTCTAATCTAGCTAGCTAATCCTATGAACTAGAAGGCTCTTGATGAACTTGAAGGCTCTTGATGCTTGATGGCTTGAGACCTTGATGAATAATGAATTGGCCCTCTCGGGGGGTCTACCCTCATATTTATAGTCCGGTGGGATGCGCTGCGGCGCCGTAGGATCAAACCGATGTAACGTAGGGCCGAGATGCATCCTTGGAGGCGGTGGAGGAACATTCCGAAGGGGGAGCCAAACCCTAACGGGGCCGCCGCCCGCCCATGGTGGGGGCCGGCCGGCCCCCCCTGCGCCCTCGGCCCCCTCGCTCCTTCCGGTGTCTTCGGAGTCTTCCCGAGTCTTCCCGTGATGTCCTTCGTGGCGGATAAGTTTCGTGGTTATTTTGCGTTAGAATCCCTCTTTTCAAATTTTCCGAAATCACCCCGAAATTACAAAATATGCAAAACTCGTCGAATTTGTCGATAAAGCCCTAGACTAGTATGTTATCTTGTTGTCCATCGGGTAAAAAGCCCTAGTAAAAGTTGACGCTAACAGTGTCAACAGAAAAGTATGCAGAAAAAACAAGTGTGGGGAAGCACAATTAATCATGAAGCAAAAATACGATCGGAAAAAACAACGTAATTCGAGCGACATCGAGCCAACACCTCGCAGTTTAAGCGGACCCGCAGGACCCCTAAGGTGGGGCCGGTCGGCGCCTGGGGGGGCCGGGCAGCCCCTCCCACCACCTCCTCTCGCTCCCTCGTTTTCGGTCACGGTCGTTCGACTTAGTTACAATTCAAATGCATATTTTTATACTCTGAATTTCGATGCAAATTTCAATTCTTCATATTAATTGCTTCAAGAAATAATAAACCCATTCAATCCATGACCTAAGAAGAATAAATTATATGACACCCTTCTAGAGTCATGATTATTATGAAATTTATAAGTGCTTCATGATTGTCTAAGTTATTGTAGGAAAATAAGATAGCAAAGATAATGATTATTCAATTTCGATAATTTGTCTTTGGAGATTTTATTTCAAAAATTTAAAAACACTTAGCTTCACTCCTCTTTGTAATGGAACTTAATAATAATTACAATAATCCACTTCAATAGCTTTGGTCGAGAGGTTTATCATATTCCCAAAGTATCATAAAATAAAAATTAAATAAAAATAAAATTCACTTTCTTGAGCAATATTATGAAGGAGGCATGAGCTATTTAAAAAGATTCTGAGGAAATAAAAAGGGACAAGTGTCCGAAACCTTAAAAAGATAGATCACGAGGAAATAAAAAGGGACAAGTGTCCGAACCTCGATTTAAGAAGGAAAGAAATATGAGCATGTGCTCAGCAAAAAGAAAGGCTCATGGTTCCTCCAACATAATATGCCAAGAAGTGAAAATTTTTTTCCTGATCTAAGGAATATGATATCTCTCTCCCTCGCTATTAAAATATCCAATTTATGTCACTACCACTGGTGCCACTACAAATGAGAGGATCGAAGCTATGTTTTTGCAAAATACATCTCCACTCCAAAAGACACAATTAAAGAAAGAGTAATCAATCTTAAGCTCTCTTACTCCGCAATCACTTGAGGATTCATGATAGATACTTTAAAATTTTCACAATGCATGATAACTAGAGTAGTGCTATATAATTTAAGTTCCAAGTTAAGTATTGAATGTGTACCCATTTTGCCAAAACCAACCTTTTTCTCGGGACGAGCAAAAGCCTAAGTGTGGGGGTAATTGTTGACACCTGTTATCGCCCAAAATTTATTAGCAATTACCACTCCCGAGACATGAATATATGATAAGAATAGGGTTACCACCGACAATTTCCACTAGTTTTGGTGATTTGTGCATTTTTTAGGGAATTTTCCAGAAAAGGCTAAAAGAGGGATTTAAGTGCTAATTTACCACGAAACTTGATCGCGACGCAAGCACATCGCCGAGGGTTCAGAATACTCCGTAAGACACCCGAAGCAACAGGGGGGCCAGCCCGCCAAGTGGGGCCACCCGCCCCAACCCTGGCCGGGCGGCCCCTAGGGTTAGGGTTTGCCGCCCCCTTCGAACCTTCCTCCACCGCCTCGAGGAGTCATCCTGGCCGCTTGCTACGTCGGTTTGATCCAACGACGCGTATCAATCCCACCGGGCTATAAAAGGAGGGCCATACCCCCCCGGAGGAGGCCAGATCAAGAGATGAAGAATCAGAGCTTTAGATAGAGATCCACTAGATCTAGGCTAGCAATCAAGATAGAGATTAGAGAGATAGAGTAGAAGAGTAGAGATTCGGAGGAGCCCCGGCCTGTCGGAGCATCCTCAGGAGCTTTATTCGTGTGGATTCGGCTCCCTCGCCCGGAGCTGCATTCTGAGGTACTTTTGTATTTACCATTCTGATTCAAGTAAGCAGTTGTTTATATTCGTTCTTTGGTTTGCAACTCATATTAAATTGAGTACCTTGATTTGGGTAGCTCCTAGGTCAGAGTAGTATTCGTAGCGTAGACGTGGTGTCTGGGTTATGATTGCTTGTGAATGTCCCCTGATCAGCCGGATAGTGGTAGCTCGCGTAGGTGACTTTATAGCTACGTTGAATCCTCTGTAGTCCACTTCCCGTTGATAGGACTGATAGGCTTATAGGTGTCTGGTAGGTAGATTACTCTGTTTCTTCTCCTATTCAGATCACTTGTCCGATAAGACGATATTATACAAAGTTTACCGGTAGTTAGAACTAGAGTACATTAGCTATTTCCTCATTCTCAATAGTTTTCTAGATTGTTTGTACCCCCTTAGATTAAGAGTATTAGGCTGGGTCATAATTCACCTACTGTTCCTTTGGGTTCGATATTAAAACCGGGTTGATCTTGGTGAAGTGCTGATCAGTATATATCTGTGCGCTTGCGGATAATCTGATTATAATCATTGTTTAGGGTGCAGTTAATTTATACCAACACCTTTGCCAAGAGCCATTTCTTGGGCACTCTGGGCACTCGGCAAAGAAATGCCACTGTCACAGCGTAGCGCCAGTAACGGTGGCTTTGCCGATTGTCATCGCGCTAGGCACTCTGCGAAAGAAATATTTTTTGAAAAAAATCCTTGCCGAGCTCTCTGGCCAGGCACTCGACAAAGTAATAATTTTTTTAGAAAAAAAATCTTTGCCGAGTACTCAACTGAGAACACTCGGCAAAGTAATTATTTTTTTGAAAAATCTTTGCCGAATACTGAGCTAGAGGCACTCAACAAAGCTCCCAGCTTCATCGAGTGCTATGGTCACTGCACTCAGCAAAGTCTAGACCAGGTGCCTAAGTTCCTAGCTTTACAAAGGTCAAAGGACCATTATACTCGGCAAAGGGCTCCTTTGCTGAATGTTGCACTTGGCAAATTGACCTAGAATTATTTTTTTTGATTTCCACTAGTACACAAACCATTTCTCTTGACACTCGGGCGTTTTATTTCTATTAACGGTTTATCTTTAGAACATAGACCCTATTTCTTCTTTTCTACAAAGGTTCTCTTAAGGAACCGCCAAGAGAGAACCGCATGTAGAAATAGTTTGAAATTAATTTTTTGAGTTTTTCAAACTTCCTTGGATTGAGAAACTCTCAAAATAAAAGTTGTAAATCTCGAAAAGTTATGAAACTTTGTAGTTGACAAATTTTTCATTTGAAATCATCTTTTTATGGAAAACTACGAACGAAATTTTCAAATTTGAAATTTAAATTTTGCAAATGACCTCGGATGGAGAAACACTCTAAATGAAAATTGTAGATCTCAAAAAGTTATAAAAGTTTGTAGTTGAACGCTTTTTTATTTGAATTCATTTAGACCCTGAAATATTGAATTTACTATCGGTTTAGGATAATATGTGGTGAACCGAAATGGGATATAGGCACAAGTGACGTGTGGGTGGCGTAGCGCGCGATTTTACGCGAAAAAATGTGCGACTTGCGACTTCGACGGAGACAGACGGGCTGGTGCCTTCCTCGGTTCCAAAAATATTTTTCGCCTTTTTAAAAATATTTTTTTTTGGTATTTTGTTCATGTTTTTTTTTGGCAGCGATTTCTACAAAGGTTCCTTAAGAGAACCGCCTATAGAAATCAATTTCTACCGGGCGGTTAGAGAAAACGCCGCTGGAACTTGGTTGTCAATCGCCTCTTGTCGAGGGTCAAAACCATGGCCCTCTAAAGGCCCGGTTAAAACAGCCCTTGAAAGAAAAAACAAACAATCGTGCCGGGGACGGACGCACTTACGGCCCGGCCCCACGGAAGCCGGGAAAGCAAATGCGTTCTCGGCCCAAGAACGACTAGCCGAGGCCTTCCAAATACCATGGGACAAGGCCGCCACCGAAGGTCGACCCTCTAGGCAATCTCCGATTCGCCCGACACCTTCCCGCCCGGGGGGGGGTCGGAGGTCGACCCCCCGTCCCTGTGAACAAAAGCCGGGCGTACCATGCGTAACCGTCGTGCGTGCGAACGGTACAAAGGAATCTGCACGGTTTTAAATGGCGTGCATGGGGGACGCACCGTCACCCCCACATCTAAAATGGGGAAACGGGACCCCCAAGTAACCCGTGGGTCATGCGTTGCCCCCCACGCCTCCAACCCGACAAATACGATGTCTGCCCCCTGCCGTGCCGGTATGAGCGGCCGCCCCGTGTAGGCGTCTCCGCCGGAGGCGCCGGGTTTCGTACCTCCCCACCGCCGGTCGCCTTGACGGAAAAGGGAGCACGGGGGAGGAAGCCCTGTTCGTACCCGACACCGTGGTCTACGTACCATAAAAACGGCCGCTCCGACCACTTTTTGCGGGAAGGACCGGGTGCACCAAAAAATCAACCCCGCCCTATTCGGGCGCCGGTGCGATCTACGCCCCTACACTTGAAGCTTTGACCCCCAGCGTTCATCATCAAATATGCTATCCCAGAGTCCTCAGGTATAGCCCTGAGCACCTAAAAGGCCACAACGCCAGGGAGGAGACTTATGGAAGGAAAAGGCAACATCAACCAGAGTGCCTCCGACACCTGTCCGAATGGCCAAGGCCTCACTCATCACTACCTCCCGATTCCCACACGGGCTTGTCCTTCCCTGTGAGCTTCCCTTCGAACTATAAAAGGGAGGACTTGGGCAACTGAGCACGTGTGTGTCTACCACCCGCTCTAACTCCACATACGAAACAAACTCAAACCCGAACCTAGATTCGCACAGAGACTTGGGAAACTCTCCCTCTCTCGACCCCTCTTGTACTGCCCCAAACAAGCTCTCGAGTAACACGGCCTTGCTCTCACTGGACGTAGGGTGATTTGCCTGAACCAGTATACATCGTCGTGTCCACTTGAGAAACCATCCAGAGGATAAGTGCGCTCTCTTTTCGATTACTCGTTGGTGTTTATTCTTGACTCCGACAGTTGGCGCGCCAGGTAGGGGGGCAAGCGCACTTCTACGACTCAAACAAGACTTCTGGATGGCCATGCATCGCTTCAACCTGACTCCGGGCACCCAAATCCACTTTGGGGACCTGGACTTCATCCTCAGGGAGGACGGCGTGACCTGGCTGGCTCCTGAGCCATCGGTTAGCCTCCCTGGCCCAGACGACGTAACCTCTGCTCCCACGGAGGAGCCGCGGGTAAATGGCACGAGCCGAGCCCCCTCCCACGGCCCTATCGACGACCTTGTTGCGGCCATGGGCGACGTTAGCCTCTGGTCTCCTACATCTCCACGCGACGCGAGGCCTGCTTGACCGCAGGCGCCGACTCCCGCGTCGCCACGGAACGCCGGCCGTGCATCGGCCGCATCGGACCGGGGTCATCAAGCTCTGGACATACATGAGCTCACAGAGCTAGATCGGCAGCTCCTACCTTACTTGGGACCGTACCCTTCTACCGACGAGATTTTCGCGCTCTCGTACTGGTATCTTGCAGGTCAAAATCCTTGTCTAACTCATCCTCTGTTTGCCTTTGTACGGGTTCACGTGAGAAAGGATCCTCTGGACTTTCATATCCTTCTTCAGAGTCATCCTCTTCTTCTACACCTTCATCAGCCTCTTCTTCTCTTCCCTCTTCCCCCTCTTGCTCCTCATCATACTCTTGAGAAAGCATCAGTGTTAGATTCTTTTCTAACTCTTCTTTGAATTGCTCCTGGGAAAGCTGATCTTGTACTTGCCCTCCAGGGCTTGGTTGGTCATCATTTTCACGAGATCGGGCTGCACTGTCTGTTGTCCGCGCCATTCCGTGCTTTGTTCTAATAAATGTAAGGAGAAGAGAGGATAAGAGAGTTTTACTAGTAGTAGTTGTAGAAGTAGTAGGTAGTGGTAGTAGTGGTGGTGGTGGTGGTGGTGGTAGGTGGTAATGGTGGTGGTAGTAGTAGTACTAGTAGATGGTAGTGGTAGTGGTGGTAGTAGTAGGTGGTAGTAGCAATAGTACTAGTAGTAGTACTACTACTACTGGTAGTAGCAGCAGCAGTAGAACTAGTAGTAGTACAAAAATTAGCTATGATAGTAGAAGTTGATTGTTCTAGGGAAGAGAGGAGAGGATAAAAGAGGGGAGAGGAGAAGAGAGGATAAGAGAGAAGAGAAAAAGAAGGAGAAGAGAAGAAGAAAAATTTCAAAAAAGGCCTCAGAAGCATGTCGATCATCATTTGATCATACACTTGGAGCATCATGGCACCAAAACAGAGAAAGAGAGGGTATATAGTAAGGGCGGCTGATAATGATGCCAAGTTCCTCCACAAGTGTTGATCATCAGCTCATAATCCATGTAATGTATGGATTGGATAAATTCATCATCGGCAAGTCGAAGGAGAGAAAAGGAGAGGGGAGAGCAGCACTGTATTAGTATATGAGCGGCAGTAAATAATACATATAGTACCAGCAAACAAAGAAGCATCATGTCCAAAACAAAGCAGCAGTAGTATACGAGCACTATATTAGTTAAAGCAGCAGAATTGTGCCAAAAAACAACACTTTATTCAAAAAAATATGCCAGTGTAGCATATGGGCAGAGTAGTAGTAGGCAGAATAGTAGTAGTAGGCAGAGTAGTAGTACCAGGCAGAGTAGTAGACAGAGTAGTAGTATAAACCAGAGAGCCCATAATATAATGCATATAGTACTAGCAAACAACAAACAAGCATCATAGGACCAGTATTAAACGAGCAGCAGCAATAGTAGTATATGAGCAGCAGTAGTATATAGCATATAGTACCAGCAAACATCAAAGAAGCATACCAGCAAATAAAATGTAGACAGAGTAGTAGTGTTGTAGTACAAAGAAAATGGTGGACACCAGCAAATAACTAGTAGACAGCTATATTTTTAGTATTAGAAAATGGTACGTACAAGCAAATATACATGGTGCTAAGTAGTATGTCAGAATTGTAGTATTAGAAAATGCATATGTCTATTTTTGAAGACAGCTATATATAGCCATGTGCTAAGTAAAGTAGATGGACAGCTATATTTTTGAAGGCATCAGTGGTAGTATGTGAGCAGCAGTAGACAGCTAACAAGTAAAATTGGGCAGTATTAGTAGACAGCTAACAGCAGTAATCCTACCGATTGAATGGTCAGTATTAGAATCATCACAGTTCTAGTATCTGAGCAGCTAACAACACAATTCTAGTGAAGCAACACAGTCATTGAAACATATTAGAATCTGAGAAGACAACTTGTAGTTCTAGTGAAGCAACACAGTCATTGTTATACAGCCAAGCCATAGTGAGGTAGAAGCATCAGTGGACAGGCTTATTTAATCCCTTTTACTGAACTACAAGTAAATAAATAACCTTATGCAGCATAATAATCCTTATTCTGTACCAAATCAATGTACCATTAATAATCCAAAAAGGTTGCAGTTAGCTTGAAAACATGGGGGAACAAGCTGACATATTCTTAGAGGTTTTATTGACGCATCAAAATTTGGTTAGCTGTAAGAATAGTAAGGAACTCCCAGAGCACTGAAACATACTTCCTCCGACCCATTAACAATATGTACAACTCCAAATCTGGAAAGCAAGGAAATCATAGAAAGTACTACGTTGCAGATACTAGGCCATAAGAATAAATGTGTACTCTGCTTTGTCCTCTAACAATATGCACCAACATTTTTACCTGTGCAGATCAGAAGTTCCGCTAGGAGAGGAAGATTCCAGCAAGCCAACAGAGGTAGAGGATGACCAGGTGCTAGCAGCAGTACAGCGTGCCGCAGGAGGCACGCAGGACTGCAAGTGGCCGCTTGCGCTCAGCGTCCTTCGCACAGGTCGCTTGCTGTGGTGGAGGGTGAGCAGTCCTACAGCACCAAAGCTCAGTTAGCACAAGCAAAAGGATGGAAAGCTCAGTACTTCACGATGCATAAGATGAGCTTTATGTATCTAATAAGGCACATCACAGTGAGTTAAATAGACTGCATGTGTGTTCAGCAAATCAAAGGAGAAAATGCGGATGCCCAATAAAAATCAAGTGCCTGTTGTTCAAATTCAGTGTTCTAGCACCTGTATACATGGGTAAATAAATTGCCCAAAACAATCTAAAAGCATTTTCTTGTCCATGTGCACAAAGATTACATATTCCAGGATGAGGTCCATTTGTAGTTGTCCAGTATTCGTAGAAGTAGAAGCTTATATTTTCAGGCATTCTTAGAAATATATATGGAATATTCATGAAATGCCATTGAATGACTGAACTTTGCAGTTGAATAATGACCTTACCTGAAGAAGAAGGTGCTGAGCAGAGTAGACGGCGCCGCACGAGTTGTTGGGGTTGATGAAGACGACGGCCGCGGCATCAGCCAGCGCGCGGATGCCGGGCGAGGTCGGCCTCCCAAGCCACGCCGCGGCAGCAGGTCGTAGAACCGGGGCTCGGCGCCGCCAGCGATCTCGCAGGCCGCCTCGTCCGGGGTGAAGCCTGGGCGCAGCAGCAGGATGTTGGCCCCTGGAGAGTGTCGATGCCGAGGACGAGCAGGGAGGGAGCCGAGGGCCGGGCGCGGTGGCGTCGGGCCTGCCGTGCACGAGCCACGCTCAAACCCTAACGGGCGTAAGCGCGGCTGGCGGGTGAAATTGGCGCGTCAGGCGGCGCCGGAGAGGTCAGGGAGGGGGAATAGGCGGTCCCGAGGGGCAGGGAGAGGGAGATGGCGGCGGCGGCGGCGGTGGCGACGGCGATGTGGACAGCCTGCCGGGCGTCAACAGGAGATAGCGCGCCCAGGACTTAGCCGATTTGGGCCTTCCAAGAGACCCGCGCCAATATATACCAGGCGTTATTTGTAAGGGCGGGTGAGCTTATAACCCGCTCCTACAAATGCTTTTTTTAACAAAAATCCAAATTTTGTTTTTTAAAAAATGATTTATATACATTCAAAATTTGAAAATAATTTAAATATTAAGTTTTAATTATACCATATATATACAAACATTTTTATTATCTATTTCTGTATATAATTGTGTACTTCCTTCTTTAAGAAAAATAAAGAAATACATTTAAAATTTATAATTTTAAAAAATGACAACGTAAAACTGCATTTTTGTAACCCTATATGCTTTCAAATTCAAAAGTCACAAACACCAAGTTGGTTCAACTGAACAAGATATATATTTGTTATTTTGATCAACTTTTCATTTGATAAAATTTGAATAGGTTATTCCTGTTAGTTTGTATCTCTCATCAAGATATCTGTAAAACTGCATTTTGATCAACGATAGATGGACATATCTTTCACAGGTTCTTACCCACATATATAAAGTTATAGTCTCACACATATACATAAAAGGTAGTCTCACACACGTACATAAATAGATAGTGTGACACACATATACCTAAATGATGTCTTACAAACACACACACTTCCACAAACTAGCTACGCCCCCGCCGTAACAGCTTTCCCCTTGACACCTTTTCGTTCCCATGGTAATGTGTCTTTGGGTAGGTTTTTTTCCACAACACTGATCTTCTTAGTAAAGTCTATGAATAGAGACATCTCATCGTAGTTCTTGTTGACTTCAACATCGTCCGACGCCATCAACTCCGATAATGTGTTGTTTCCCAGACAAAACGATGTGCTTAACTCTCTTCTTTGGGAGGGAGGATACTTTGGTCGGGCATATAGCAAACTTGTGTGACACATGAAGCAAGCACCCAAGGATCATCATGGTAGCCTATATTCTGGAGGTCCACGACCCTCAATCTGATCTCATTAAATTGATGTTGCTTGATCCAGCGGCATCGAAATAGGGCCAACTTTATATCCCTTCCATAGTCAAGTTCCCATATATCTTCAATTATGCCAAAGAACACGACCTTTCTCCCCACTCCATCGATAGCCACTGTTCTAACACCGCTGTTTTGGTTTACCCATAGACGAAAAAGACGTCTATGGGCATTACAAACGACGGTCAGTCAAAAAAAAAACTGAGTGGACGTCTCCGTTCTAACTACGTAGAACAGGATTTGTAGCGAAATCATCTTTGTCACCTTTTTCTAAGATTTTTCCGGAATTTACTAGCGTTACGCATTAAGTGGTAAGCGACATTTCTATCGACGATGAGGCGCCAGTGATGACTTCAGGAATATCCAGATCTACCGGCTCAGTCCTTCGAAGGTGCTCATAAGGGTTGATTTTACGTACGTGTGTTTATAGGGATAAATGTGCGTACGTATTGTAAGCGTCTGCGTTGTACTGTGTAATTGTCAAAAAAAACAATGAATTTGCATGTTCCTTGTGGTGAACAATTAATTTGTAATGAGAAGTGTAATTTGGATTTGGTTGGCTTGGGAATTTGTGATTAATCATATTTATATGTTCGCAATCATTTGTGTTAAAGTGAATGTCCAATATTATTTGATTGGATATATAAATATTATTGTGCTAGAGGTGGTAGTTTGCCTAGTGTCTGAGCCATGACACTCACAAAGAGGGCAAGTTTGCCTAGTGTCTGAGCCATGATACTCAAGGATAGCCAAGTTTGCCTAGTGTCAACACTGCACAAACTTGGTCTTTTGCCGAGTGTTTGATATTCGTCAACCCTGCCGTCAACACCGTCACATCTACTTTTCTTTGTCGATAATCGCCACTTCGACGAGTGCCCGACGAAAGATACTAGGCAAAAACTCTTTTGTCGATCATTCCTTTGCCTACTCCACTTTGCCGAGTGTGACACTCGGTAGGCAAAGCCACTGATTCCAGTAGTGTTAGGAGCAGCTCTATGTTGAGATCTCTCTATAAATGGTTTTCAAATTGAGCCGTCCCTACAAATCGATCTATAGAGATGGTTGGTGTTTTTAGCCGCCCCTATAAATGGTGTGCATTTGTGGGGGCGGCTCAATATCCAGCCACCCCTACAAATATTGAGGCGCTTCTATAGATAGATGCCGATTATTTAAAATGAAGTACTAAAATTTGAATTTTTTAAAACAACCTCGGATGAAGAAATGACCCAAATAAAAGTTGTAGATCCTAAGAAGTTATGAATCTTTATAGTTGACAACTTTTTGATTTGAAATCATCTTGTCATGTAAAACTACACTTGAATTTCTCGAATTTGAAATTCAAATTTTATAAATGACCTTAGATGGAGAAACTATCTAAATAAAAGTTATAGATTTTAAAACGTTATAAAACTTTATAGTTGACAACTTTTCGATTTGACATCATCTTGTCATACAAAACTACGCTTAAATTTTTCAAATTTAAAATTCAAATTCAAATTTTGTAAACCACCTCAGATGGAGAAACTATCTAAATGAAAGTTATAAATCTTAAAAAGTTATGAAATTTTATAGCTGATAACTTTGATTTGAAAACTACGCTTAAATTTCTCAAATTTCAAATTTGAATTTTGTAAATAACCTAAGAAAAAGACACTATCAAAATTAAAGATTTTAAAAAAATTATGAAACTTTGTAGTTGACAACCTTTTGATTTGAATTCATTTAAGACCTCAAACAATCGGTTTATGCTTGGTTTAATATAATATGTGGGGAACTCTTATAGACACAAGCGACAAAAGAAGTACAGTGGTAAAAGGGCCTATGTAAGAGTGATCGTGGGTTCTAAGGAAGCCATGGCAAAGTTCCAAAAATCATGAAAAAAGCCACGAGGTTGGATGTAAGTGTGGCTAGATTAAAAAAAATGTTTTGCTATTTTTTCGAATATTTGGTGGCTAAATTTGTGATTTCGAAAATAATTTGTAAAGACGGCTCAATATCCAGCCCTCCAATTTGTAGGGGCGGCTAGCTAATAGCCCCTATAGAAAATATATTTGTAGAAACATATGTATTGATAGGAACGGCTTGTTAAACTGCCCCTACACATAGTCTTTAGCCATCCCTACAAATAGAATATGTAGTAGTAGATGTTCGAATTTGGGCCCTAGGTTCCTTGGAATCACCACCGGGACAATTCCAAGCCAGATTACTCATCTAATTTGTATAACATTTGGTCAGCTGGAACAATTCCTTTGGAAATCCGGACTAACCGAACGAGCCCACGGAGGATAAAACATAATCTGGGTTATTTCGATCTCTGGATTACGATTTAGAGAAACATTACTATAATAAACTAATTCTAGTACAAGGTACGCGTCCTTGCACACGCGTTGGGACATACGTCTTTCTTAACCTTGCAACGTTTTTATTGAAAAGATAATTAATTTGTCACAAGCATATATATAGGATGTAATTAACTAAGAGTAGCATTATGTTGCTTGCATGGATTATAGATCACCACCGGATTTGCCTCTTTTGCCGGGTGCATGGGGCACGCAGCAAAGGTTTTGCCGAGTGCCACACTTGGAAAAGGGTATACGTCAAAAAATGGACCGGTAAAGGTGCCTTTGCCAAGAGCCATTTCTTGGGCACTCTGGGCACTTGGCAAAGAAATGCCACTGTCACAGCGTAGCGCCAGTAACGGTGGCTTTGCCGATTGTCATCGCGCTAGGCACTCTGCGAAAGAAATATTTTTTTGAAAAAATCCTTGCCGAGCACTCTGGCCAGGCACTCGACAAAGTAATAATTTTTTTAGAAAAAAATCTTTGCCGAGTACTGAACTGAGAACACTCGGCAAAGTAATTATTTTTTTGAAAAATCTTTGCCGAATGCTGAGCTAGAGGCACTCAAGAAAGCTCCCAGCTTCATCGAGTGCTACGGTCACTGCACTCAGCAAAGTCTAGACCAGGTGCCTAAGTTCCTAGCTTTGTAGAGTGCAGTGACCATTATACTCGGCAAAGGGCTCCTTTGCCGATTGTTGCACTTGGCAAATTGACCTAGAATTATTTTTTTGATTTCCACTAGTACACAAACCATTTCTCTTCACACTGGCGTTTTATTTCTACTGATAGTTTCTCTTTAGAACAGCCTGTAGAAATCGACCCTATTTCTACAGGCGGTTCTCTTAAGGAACCGCCAGTAGAAATCGACTATTTCTACAGGCGGTTCTCTTAAGAAACCGCCTGTAGAAACCGATTTCTACAGGCGGTTTCTTAAGAGACCCGCCTGTAGAAATAGTTTGAAATTAATTTTTTGAGTTTTTCAAACTTCCTCGGATGGAGAAACTCCCAAAATAAAAGTTGTAGATCTCGAAAAGTTATGAAACTTTGTAGTTGACAAATTTTTTATTTGAAATCATCTTTTTTATGGAAAACTACGAACGAAATTTTCAAATTTGAAATTCAAATTTTGCAAATGACCTCGGATGGAGAAACACACTAAATGAAAGTTGTAGATCTCAAAAAGTTATGAAAGTTTGTAGTTGAACACTTTTTTATTTGAATTCATTTAGACCCTGAAATATTGAATTTACTATCGGTTTAGGATAATATGTGTTGAACCGAAATGGGATATAGACACAAGTGACGTGTGGGTGGCGTGGCGCGATTTTTTACGCGAAAAAAATGTGCGACTTGCGACTTCGACGGAGACAAAGCGGGCGGGTGCCTTCTCCGGTTCCAAAAATATTTTTCGCCTTTTTTAAAAATATTTTTTTCCTATTTTGTTCATATTTTTCGGGCGGCGATTTCTGAGGCGGTTCCTTAAGAGAACCGCCTGTAGAAATCATTCTGGCGGTTAGAGAAAACGCCCGGTGAAAATTGGTTGTCAATCGCCTCTTTGTCGAGGGTCAAAACCATGGCCCTCTAAAGGCCCTAAGTAAAACAGCCTTTGAAAGAAAACAAACAATCGAGGCGGGGGCCAGGCGCACTTACGGCCCGGCCCACGGAAGCCGGGAAGCAAAAATGCGTTCGGCCCAGTAATGACTAGCTGAGGCCTTCCAGCGCCTGCGGGATAAGGCCGCCACATGAAGGTCGACCCTCTAGGCAATCTCCGATTCGCCCGACCCCTTCCCGTCGAGGGGGGGTCGGAGGTCGACCCCGCCCTGTGAACAAAAGCCAGGGCGTACCATGCAGAACCATCGTACGTGCGAACCGTACAAAGGAATCTGCGACAGCCTCCGGGCGAGCACGGGACGCACCGTCACCCCCACATATGAACAGTGGGAAACGGGACCCCCAAGTAACCCGTGGGTCATGCGTTGCCCCCACACCTCCAACGACAAATACGATCTCGGCCCCCCCCTGCCGTCTTGCACGATGCGGCGGCCGCCCGTGTAAAGCGTCTCCGCCGGAGGCCGGGTTCGTACCTCCTCACCGCCCGGTCGCCTTGACGGAAAAAGGGAGCACGGGGAGGAAGCCCTACTCATACCGACACCGTGGCCTACGTACCATAAAAACGGTCGCTCCGACCACTTTTTGCAGGAAGTACCGGGTGCACCAGAAGTCGACCCTACCTATCTGGCGCCGGTGCAGTCTACGCCCCTACACTTGAAGCTTTGACCCCCAGCGTTCATCGTCAAGTATGCTATCCCGGAGTCCTCAGGTATAGCCCTGAGCACCTAAAAGGCTACAACGCCAAAGAGGAGACTTACGGAAGGAAAAGGCGACATCAGCCAGAGTGCCTCCGACACCTGTCCGAATGTTCAAGGTCTCACTCATCACTACCTCCCGATTCCCACACGGGCTTGCCCTTCCCTGTGAGCTTCCCTTCGAACTATAAAAGGGAGGACTTGGGCAACTGAGCACATGTGTGTCTACCACCCGCTCTAACTCCACATACGAAACAAACTCAAACCTGAACCTAGATTCGCACGAGAGACTTGTGAAACTCTCCCTCTCTCGACCCCTCTTGTGCGCCCCCCCAATAAGCTCTCGAGTAACACGGCCTCGCTCTCCACGGGCGTAGGGTGATTTGCCTGAACCAAGTATACATCGTCGTGTCCACTTGAGAAACCATCTAGAGGATAAGTGCGCTCTCTTTTCGATTACTCGTTGGTGTTCATTCTTGACTCCGACAGTTGGCGCGCCAGGTAGGGGGGCAAGCGCACTTCTACGACTCAAACAAGACTTACGGATGGCCATGCATCGCTTCAACGACTCTAGGCACCCAAATCCGCTTTGGGAACCTGGACTTCATCCTCAGGAGGACGGCGTGACCTGGCTGGCTCTTGGGCCACCGGTTAGCCTCCCTGGCCCAGACGACGTAACCTCTGCTCCCACGGAGGAGCCGCGGGTAAACGGCACGAGCCGAGCCCCCTCCCACGGCCCTATCGACGACCTTGTTACGGCCATGGGCGGCGTGAGCCTCCGGTCTCCTACATCTCCACGCGACGCGAGGCTGCCCCGTCGCGGCGCCGACTCCCGTCGCCACGGAACGCCCGGCCATGCATCGGCCGCATCGGACCGGGGTCATCAAGCTCTGGACATACGTGAGCTCACAGAGCTAGATCGGCGGCTCCTACCTTACTTGGGACCGTACCCTTCTACCGACGAGATTTTCGCGCTCTCATACTGGTACGAGACCATCATGGTTAGCCTTGCCGGGGGCGATCCTATTCCCCGGACGATCCTCATCCAGGAGGCCTCCACGCCGGCCCCGTTCGGATACCACAATGCCGTGGCCACAATGGCGCACCTCATCATGAGAGGAATCACGCCCACTCCCGAGGATGTCGACCTCATGGCTGCAGCCGGGCCTCTCGTCGAACCCATCTTCATGCCGGACTCCGACGACTACTCTAGCACCGACAATGGCGACGACACCGACTTCGACCCATTTTGGGAATGTTTCATGGCGGAAACTCCCGAGGGCCGGGTCGACGACGTCGCGCCGGAAGAAGGCATGATCAACCCTGCGCTCGAGCGGACGCCTTCACCACGTCGGCCGCCAACTCCTCCGACCTCGCACTCCGACAGCTCCGAGGAACAGCGGGAGCGAGTACGTCGTGCCGAGCTCGGCGACGAGCAACGCAAGGCCGAGTGGGATCGGGAACACCACAGAAGGGAAGACCCTTCATCTTACCACCGCGCTGGGCGTGCGCGTGGCATGGCTCGCGATGTCCATCAGTGGATCCTGGAGGGCGACGACGGCCCACCACTCTTCGCACGCGCGAGCCAAAACGTCGCGGCAGCGGCAGCTCTACTTCAGCAGCTTCCTCCACCAACAACCCCTGTTGAATGGAGGACTCAGCGTGAGATCCGGTAGCTGCTGGACCGGGCGGCCGCCCTACAGGCCGAGAGCTCACGATCATGACGTCGTGATGTGTCCCCGAGCCGTCGCACGTTCGACGGTCGCAGGGACCGCGAACCATCAGTGCACCAACCTTCTCATGCACCCACCGAAAGCCTGCCCCCTGTGTAGGAACGTGTCGGGCCCATTCATGACGCCCGCGTCATCCTCAACGCCCGGGCTAGGGAGTATAGCCCCCGTCGAGGAGGACGCTTCGACCCGGAGGAAGATAGAGGGCGGAGCCCGCCCCCTCCGGGCCCACCAGCGTTTGGGCGACACATTCTCCGTTCACCCTTCCCGCGGCGCTTTCGCGCACCAACCACCATCGCCAAGTACTCTGGGGAGACGAACCCTGGCACCTGGCTAGAGGACTACCACCTCGCGTGCGAAGCAGGAGGGGCTGACCATGAATATTTCATCATACGCAATCTCCCGCTGGCTGGAGCACCTCCCCGAAGGGTGCATTAACAGCTGGGGGGACCTTGTCGACATCTTTGTCGGCAATTTTTAGGGCACGTACTCACGCCCGAGAAACCCCCGACCTGCGGAGCTATCGGTAGAAGCCGAACGAGTCATTGCGCGACTACATCAAGCGCTTCTCCAAGCAATGCACGAGCCTTTCTCACGTCACCGACACGGACGTAATTGGGGCTTTCATATCCAGCACATCCTGCAAGACCTTGGTGCACGAGCTGGGGCGTCGCCTTCCTCGTACCACTAAGGAGCTCCTTGACGTGGCCACCAGCTTTGCGTCAGGAGAAGACGTGGTGGGAGCCATCTTCAACTCTCGCGGCAAGGCTAAGCGGGAAGAGGATGTCGACGACGACCCCTCTGACCGCAAGGGCCAGCTGAAGAAGAAGAAGGGCTGCAAGGGGCAATGGCAAGCCAACGGCGAGCTGGTTGCCGCTGTTGACGCGAAAGGGAAGAAGAAGGCCCCCGTCAAGCCACCAACCGACTATTTCGTAAAGAAGCTTGATGAACCGTGCCCCCACCACGAAGGTGCGGTGAACCACACTCTCCGAGGGTGTCGTCTCATCCCCAAGTTCTTTGGGGCGAGAAAGGCGGGCCGGAGACCAAGCGAAAACCAGCTCGCCTCCCCGCATGACATCCAAGGGGAGGATGGGTCGGGATTTCCTCACGTCACCGGCGCCTCATGATCTTTGGAGGCCCGGACTACTACGCCCGCGAGGCGGCAGGCGCAAGCTCGGCGGCGCATGGTCCGGTCAGTCGAGCCGATCATACCAGCTCCTTCCAAGTGGGCAAAGCATCCCATCACCTTTGACCAGTCCGACCACCCGGACTACGTGCCCAACCCAGGGCAGTACCCCCTCGTCGTCGACCCCATCATCGGCACCAAGCGGCTTACTAAGGTGTTGATGGATGGAGGAAGCGGCCTCAACATCATCTACCAGCATACCCTCGATGCCATGGGGGTTAGCCGCTCGAGGATTCGCCCAGGAGGCACGCCTTTTCACGGCGTTGTTCCCGGTCAACGCGCCGTACCGGTCGGACAGATCGACCTGCCCGTCACCTTCGGGACTCACACTAACTTCCGAAAGGAGACTTTGATGTTTCAGGTGGTGAACTTCCTTGGCTCTTACCATGCAGTGTTGGGTCGGCCGTGCTACGCCAAGTTCATGGCCGTCCCAAACTACACCTACCTCAAGCTCAAGATGCCGGGCCCCAGCGGGATTATCCCCGTGCACTCGTCTGTTCAGCACGCGTACTTGTGCGACATCGAGCAGTGCGACGTCGCTGAGGTGGTGTTGAATTCCCATGAGCTGTACATCATCAACACTCTCGCCAATATCGACCAGGACATGCCCGACGTCCTGAAGGCCGCTGCGTCCTTCACGGCACCGGTAAGGACACCAAGCTCGTGTCCCTCGACCCGGGTGCTCCAACGGCATGGCCAGGCGCGGATCGGTGCCGCTCTCGACCCCAAATAGGAAGACGCGCTCGTCGACTTCCTCCGCGTGAACCGTGGCATCTTCGCGTCGAGGCCCTCGGATATGCCTGGCATACCAAGGGATGTCGCCGAGCACGCCTTGTGGATCAGGTCCGACTCAAGCCGGTGAAGCGGCGTCTACGACGTTTCGATGAGGTAAAACACAAGGTCATCGGTGAGGAGGTGAAGAATGTGGCAGAACCGCCTAAATTAACACACTCACAAGAGTACTTATTTTCCATTAGACGCTAAGTACCCAAGGGAGTGCACTAATTTAATCGATTCTAGTCGAGCACACCCAACGGGAGAACTCGAAAATCCACAGTTTTTCTCAGGATCACAAATAAGGGAATAAAGCTTACAACAATCTTACATTTCTTACATCCCATAATCACATTTGATCAGAGTATTATATAACAGCGGAAAGGATAACTACAGTGTAGCATAATGAAAGTTGATTCATTTTAAACTTACTGAAGTATCTTGTACACATGATCATTATTGCAGTGAAAATAATTATTTATTCAATTACATGACTAACCATTTAACATGATGATAACATTATAAAACTGTTCTTTATAAAAACAATTAGTGAAGTTAAAAATAAAACTACTATCGCAGCGTGATTGGAATCCCTCGCTGAGCCCACCAGGAGGTATCCACACACAAGAGTCAACAACTAGCATCCACCGGCTACCTGCAACAGGGGAAATAAAACCCTGAGTACTCAATTGTACTCAGCAAGACTTACCCGACAGGAGGAAATAAAATGACTCCACGGAATATGCAAGGCTGTTTGGCTTGCTGGGTTTATATATGCAGGAAAGCATTACTAACAGTGCATCCTTATTTTCAAGTTTTAGCAGCCATGATTAATCCATTAGCTAACCATTCTAGGTAAGCACCTGAACTACTTTCAAACAAGTGGTAAGCAAACAGAATCTCTTTTATCCATCTTTCATCTTCCATTTCTTACTACGATGCCAGAATAAGGCCCTCGTCGTTACCGTTCAGGAACGGCGATTCGCGAATCAATGTGCCCACTGGGTACCCCGAGACACACTCCTCGCCTGCATCCTAGACACGACAAGAACAACTTGCTTTCTCACCGCCCGGCTCGGATCCCCCGTCCAAACGGGACTCAAGCCCCCGACATTCCCGGCCCGGCCGTAATGCGGTGCAAGGACCTCCAACCCAAAAAAAAACACACGTATACACCGCCCTATACAGTCGGTCCGGATGAAGCCGGAACCCAAGACAAGAGAGAGCAAGCCTTCCGAGCGCCCATACACATGTATGTGTTCGGGATAAGGAGATCTGTGACTTAACCTTCAACCCTTTAGCAACGATCGGTCCTTAACTGACTCAGGTGGGACAAAAACGCAACCAGAGGCTCGCTCTGTTGCCCAACAAACCCAACGCCCATCCACGGTCCATGATACCGTCCCCGCCCGGTCTCCATTTATTATCCATATATAATCCATATGATAGTAATATGATAGTAATAATAATCCTACCTCTCGCGAGTGACAGGAAATCACTGCGTCTTCTCACCGAGAACCTATAGCATAGCAATCTACACGATCCTGTCATGCTAGTAAGACTCATAGGATAAGGATATATATATGCATGTGGGTTCCATTCAACTCCTCAAAACTTAATGCAACATATATAATATCAAGTGCAGAATGGTAGGGGTTATGAACCGGGGCTTGCACGGGTAAAAGGATATAACCAAAAGTTAGTATTCCAACTCCGTGATACAACCACCATGACACCATCTTCGTGTAAAACACCAAGTCCTTCGGTTGCATCGGTCCATCATCGTTCCTATTATGATATGCAACGATGCGATGCGAGACGATGCAATTAATTACAAGGCAACACAACTCTTAAAATACAACACGCACGAGCTACACGAACAGCTAGCTCTAATGGCTAACCTCGTAAGCTAGGTATCAAACTCGTATAACATCATCGCACATCGTCATCACCACCATCTAATTATTATTTTAATATATTTTTTTCGACTAGGGTTTATTAGCTAACCTATCAAACCAACTACTCTAATGTTACAAAAATTACAGAGAGCACATAATATTGTTAGGAGGCTACTTGCATGAATTTAATAGCTAAAGCTATCACTAAATTGCTATGATAAAACACTTCCTAATTAATCTATTAAGGATAAGCGTTCTAAAGTAATTAAATACTTACTTGGAAAACTAATAGAACTGCATAAACCAACTGCACCAGTAGCTAGATCATGATTTTAGGAATCTAATAAAATTGGTTTCACAATTTTTGGACACCTACACGATTTTATATTAATTATCAAATTTCAGCTCGAAATTAAAAAGACAAAACCATTTCTAATTAATCTGAAAAAGAAAAGGCCAAACTGGCCCGGCCGGCCCAACTTGGGCTTGGCCCAACGCGCGAAGGCGGCCCGCGGCGGGGGAGTCCCGCGCGCGCTAGCAACTTTGCATAAACCCCCTTGGGCTTCTAGCTATTCTTATGCAGACTGTGGACACTATTGCACAGGAGAGAGGCTTTGCAGTAAACACCCTGTGAAGATTCGTCTTCACAAACGCGGGGTCCCCTAGCGGCGGCGCGCACAAGACGGGCGTGGCGCTGCGGCCACCGGCGCCTCGACCAGGCCGGGGGGGGCACTCCGGCGGCCACGAGGCGACCGAGCAACTCAATCTACGGCACGCGCACCCCTATGATGTCTCTCGCGGCGGCGGGAGCGGCGTGGCCCTAGCCGGCCACGGCGAAGGGGGCATGGCCACCCGGCTCACGGCGGCGGCACGGCCGTTCCGGCCAGCATGAGTGACGGCGAACGATGAGGAAAAACATCCAAGCACCAAGACTCACCTAGAACTCGGTCCTAGTGTTGGTTGGGGTGGAGGGGAGCCGAGAGGGGCTAGCCACGTGCGACCCGTGAGGACGGCGGCGCTCCGGGATGGACATCGCCTTGTCGGGCCTTCACGGCGACGCGCGCGTCGACCCTTCCTAGGGAAGCACGGACACCCGGGAGATCAAGGCGCACTCGGAGGCACCACCAATTGAACGGAATCCGGCCAACACGGCTTACCTCCCCCGGCTTGCTCGCACGGCGGTGAAACGGATCTGGCGGCGGCGATTTCGTGAAATTGGGCACGTATAGTGCATAGATGTAGCTCGACGAGGCTTGGGTGCGTAGCTAATCGTCCCTAGCTTACCACGGATACGAGCAATTGGATTGTCTTGCCTTGGGGCAGTGCGAATTTTGTAGAGGCGCGGAAGAGAGGGTGCCCGGTGGGCCGGGTTTCATGATGGTGGAGTAGTGCAGCGGGGCAGGGGGCTTGGCGTGGCACGAATAAAAGGCGGAAGAGTACGGGTGTCTAGGTGACATTGACGACTGAGTTGGGACGCATGCGCTTCTGCTGTTCCTGCCCATGTCGATTAGCGCCGGCGGTGCCATAATTAACACAGGCGGCGTCGAGGACGGCCACCCGGCCCTGGAGTGAAAAACGGCGGGGAGGCGTCCCGGCGCCTGCGCCAGGTGCGACGTTCTTCAAGACGAGGCTCAGAGCTGCCAGCGAGCAGACAAGTCGGTCAGCGGGCACAGCAGCGGAGCCGGAAACCACGCGCGTGCGGGGCGGCAACAGCGGCGGCGCGCCCAGGCGGCGGAGCGACGCGGCGCCCGGCGGCGTTGATGCTCAGCCCGCGCGCCGCCGGCAAAAACGGACAACGTTGGCGCCTGTGAGCAGCAGCGACGTGCGGGGGCAGGCTGGCGGCAGCAGCGTAGCACGGGCACTGGCGGGCGGGGAGGACGGCCGAAGCGGCCGATCGGGGCAGCGGCCGCCGATCATAGCCAGCAGCTCGCGGTGGCCAGTCGCGGCCAAGCCAAGACAGGCCACGGCGCCCAGGACGCGCTACTCAGGGAAACCGCGCATGGTGATCGCGCCCACGAAGATGGACAGCCGGATCACGTGTGGTGCACGAATTTTAAAGCGTGGATTAAAACTAAACCAGCTCGTTTGCGGGCAAAACAAAGCGACCGAGCTTTAGAAGGAACTTAGGGCTTCTAAGTAAGGTAACCATCACATTCCTAGATGGCTCAGAGAGAGAGATATGAAGGTGCCAACATGGGTTTGTCACTGGTTGCCGGTTCACGAACAGAGCGCCAACGCCATGGTTCGCTGCGCGCACTAACGAAGTTTGGGTAATTTTTGAAAGGCCAACGAAGACTCCAACTAACCCAAAAACAACACCATGCTTGGGTACTTGCTACGGTGCAACCAACAAAGTAAAAACATTGGACTAGCATTTAAGAAAATTAAACACAAATTAGATGTCAAAACGGCATTGTCTTGGGTTCTCAGACTTAGGATTTTAAGCTGGATTTTATTTCAAGTTCCATATCTAAGCTGTTGTTTTAACTAACTAGTAACATTATTTTTCCAAACCAAGGGTTGCATTACTATCTACAAAGTTCATACTTTAATCTTTATTTAGGTGTCACATACTTGTTCTATATTAATTTTACTCAATAAAAATTGATATCGAGCCTTAAGTGATATAAAAAGAGCAATTGAAACTAGCTCTCCTTTAATAATTTTTTGACGACATTTTCAGTTTGTCAAACAATCAACTATGCACTTCAACGCATGCATTAGCACAAAATCATGATGCTCATGAGATGATTTGACAGGGGATTAAGCGTAACACCGGGGGTGCTACAACCTACCCCCCTTAAAAAGAATCTCGTCCCGAGATTCGGAGCAAGTAAAGAGAAACAGGGAAAACACGATTACATTGCAAAGTAACAGGAAGATTACATGATCAAAGCAACTCACACACCTAACCACTCAATCCAACAGCCGAGCTAGACGAGGACAACGAAGGAACAACAAGATGATGATAATCCAGATCATGGCGTAGGTCCAACAGATCCAGAAACAGATCAGTGGGAACTCGATCATCGTGAACGATCTGATTCCCTAGGCTAGGCTTGGCTCGCAGCGCTG
Source organism: Chrysopogon serrulatus (assembly GCA_015844335.1). Classification (NCBI taxonomy): domain Eukaryota; kingdom Viridiplantae; phylum Streptophyta; class Magnoliopsida; order Poales; family Poaceae; genus Chrysopogon; species Chrysopogon serrulatus. The sequence goes on along the minus strand of JADLZL010000398.1, from coordinate 42,206 downwards.
GACTGCAAATCCCTTCTCTCTGGCTTAGCTTCTCTCTGGATCTAGCCAAGCTTCATCAGAGGAAAGAGAGGTGCTCAACGATTTTGCGCTGAGGATTTGAGAGTTGGGTGGCGGAGCGAGGGACTCGGGGTCGCGTTTATAGCTCAAATGAGGAGGGCGAGTGGTTGCGTTGTCTGCGGCGCAATCGAGGACGATGAGATTGAGTGGGAGGGGGGGATGGCGGGTCACGGGGTGGGGCGGCCTCGGCCATGGTGCGCCCGCACTCAAGCCTGAGCGGGGAAAAGGAGACGGAGGGGACAGCGCGACGTGGAGGCGCGTGGGCGATTGAGGAAAAGAAAGAGGGGGGTCCGGTACGGACGCGAGGGCGAGAATCGAGGGCATTTTTTTTAGAGAAGGAGGGTGGCAAGGGTCGTCTCACATAGTTCTAAAACTGTACCAAAAGGTTATACCGCTACCAGACTAAAGCGACTACTTAACCCTCTTGATTAGTCGCGTTTGCAAGACATTAATCGCGCACGACACCATTACTACAAAAAGGCGATAAATCATTTCAGAGAAAACACACAACTTCACTAGACTGCAAGGCAAACACACTGCTTTGAAACACAACGGGGGTACGTCATCTGGAGAAGGCAAGGACACGTGCTACGGAACCAAGGCACATCACCACAGGCAACTAGTCTACATCATCGAGGCAGAGGGCTTCACGGCTGTTCTCCTGAGGCTCTTCGGCAGGGTTAGGCTGCGTGCAAGGAAGAGGAGACTCAACCTCCGAGTCTTCCACAGGAGTAGGTGGCGGGGCGACGGGTGCTGCCACATTCCTCACCCGCTCCCGGGGATAGGCGGATATCCCCTCAAGATCCGGGGTTGTTGCCCCTCCGGGGCGGGAGCCCTCCGCCGATCTCGGCGGCGAAGTAAGCATCCCTCATCTGCTTTGACGTGGCGGTCGTCCCCTCCTCCAGCGGGGCTTCGGCGGTGACGGTCTCCGCGGCTCTCGGCGGTGGCGGCTTGAGCACGGGTCATGGCAAGGCTCACATGGAGCTTCGGATGAAGAGCTCGGTCTCCTCGGCACGGGTGATGCACTTCCTCGGCTCGGAGGCAAGCTGCTCGTGGTGCTCATCCGGGGCCAACAAATACGTGGCGGGGAACACCAAGGTGGGATCGGCCGCTGCGGGGGGACGTCCCACGCAGCCTCCATGCGGGTTCTCCTCTGAATGGAGAGTCCCGGTCCGAAGGCGGAAAAGAACCTCATGGGTGAATCGGGCGAGAGCATCCGCATGGATCCGGCACGGGATCCTCGGTGCCTTGTGGGCTACAGCGATAGGTGTCCGGAAAGCGAAAAACCGGTGGTGGTGGCGCTCCACTCATCTACACCGGGGGAAGTTCTCACTTTTCCCTATGTAGACGGTAACCTCGCACCGCTCAATGCCATCTTTGTAAGCACTCATAGCCCTCGTAAAGGGGGCGGCCTCGGATCCCGGCCTACGTGTGGTGGTATCACGAAGCTTGGGAAATCCCTCTACGCCTGGCAGGTCTTCTGGGTCCAAACTACTCCCGTCAGCCCTGGCTGGCTAGGAGGGTTGGTGGGTACAAGGCAAGGGCATGGTGGCTCTTGGGAGGCCATCGATTTTTGCTCAGGAACGGTTGGGAAATGTTTAGCAAGTGTGGGGTGTGGTGAAAACAACCGTGGTGGCTCTCTTTTTGTAGAGGCCCAGGGCAAGGCTTCTCTGAGAAGCTTGACCGGTCTACGGCAAGACTGTAGTGGAAGACACGATGGGTGGTCAGGACAGGTCGACAGGGGGTTGAGGCTCGAGGTGCCGGCATCGATGGCTTTAGAGGCATGGCTGTGGCATCACGTTTGAGGGAACAGCAAAATTCACGCGACGTGAAATGAGTGAATGACCGAGGCCATGCGCGGGTGTCGGGCTCGAGCATCGAGGTGGAAGCGAAGGACCGACACGAGCGCAGAGAATAGGGAGAAAGGAAACGTGCAAACAAAACTGGATGTGACCCAGCGATTTAAATGCGGCACAGCGACGGTGAACAGGACGATGGAACGAAGGCCATAGGATTCCTGACCATGCTGCACCTATTTTGCAAGACACTGACTTTAGAGTTTTTAGAAGAGGATAGACAGACGATTTTAACTAGGTCTAGCTAGATTTAGGGGGAAACCAACACACATTAGCTAACACAACACAAGCAGGAATGCATGAATGCACGTCCTAATCCATCCTCACACTATTGCCATATATAGGGCAACCGTTCTCAGGATTTGGCACATCGTTCTCTCCTTTAGCTAGTCGATGCTATCAAACTATGCTCGGGGTTAGTGTACCTGCAGAAGATAGGATTAAACCTATCTAAGTTAGCAGAGTGCCATCTATCCTAGATACATAACCATAGTAATAGGGCTACTTATATAACCGCATGCAAACGTCCTATCTTTTTTGACAAAATTTGTTGTCAAATTTTAATTTGAAAAGGGTTTTGAAGTTTTATTAAACTTATTTATGCTCGATACCACACGGGCGTAACCGCCTAAATTAACACACTCCCAAGAGTACTTGTTTTCCATTAGACGCTAAGTACCCAAGGGAGTGCACTAATTTAATCGATTCTATCGAGCACACCCAACGGGAGAACTTCGAAAATCCACGGTTTTCTCGGGATCACAAATAAGGGAATAAAGCTTACAACAATCTTACATTTCTTACATCCCATAATCACATTTGATCGAGTATTATATAACAAATGAAAGGATAACTACGATGTAGCATAATGAAAGTTGATTCATTTTAAACTTATTTGAAGTATCTTGTACACATGATCATTATTGCGGTGAAAATAATTATTTATTCAATTACATGACTAACCATTTAACATGATGATAACATTATAAAACTGTTCTTTATAAAAACAATTAGTGAAGTTAAAAATAAAACTACTATCGCAAATATGATTGGAATCCCTCAAGCCCACCGGGAGGTATCCACACACAAGAGTCAACAACTAGCATCCACCCGGCTACACTGCAATGGGGGAAATAAAACCCCGAGTACTCAATTGTACTCGGCAAGACATACCCGACAGGGAGGAAATAAAATGACTCCACGGAATATGCAAGGTCTGTTTGGCTTCTTTGGGTTTATATATGCGAGAAAAGCATTACTAACAAAGGCATCCTTATTTTCAAGTTTTAGCACCATGATTAATCCATTAGCTAACCATTCTAGGTAAGCACCGAACTACTTTCAAACAAGTGGTAAGCAAACGTAATCTCTTTTATCCATCTTTCATCTTCCATTTCTTACTACGATGCCGAATAAGGCCCTCGTCGTTACCGTTCAGAACGGCGATTCGCGAATCAATGTGCCCACCGGGTACCCCGAGACACACTCCTCGCCTTGCATCCTAGACACAGACAAGAACAACTTGCTTTCTCCTGCCCGGGGCTCCAGATCCCCATCCAAACTGGGACTCCAAGCCCCCGACATTCCCGGCCCGGCCGTAATGCGGTGCAAGGACCTCCAACCCAAAAAGAAAACACACGTATACACCGCCCTATACAATCTCGGTCCGGATGAAGCCGGAACCCAAGACAAGAGAGAGCAAGCCTTCCGAGCGCCCATACACATGTATGTGTTCGGGATAAGGAGATCTCGTGACTTAACCTTCAACCCTTTAGCAACGATCGGTCCTTAACCGACTCGGGTGGGACAAAAAACGCAACCGCAGGCTCGCTCTGTTGCCCAACAAACCCAACGCCCATCCACGGTCCATGATACCGTCCCCGCCCGTCTCCATTTATTATCCATATATAATCCATATGATAGTAATATGATAGTAATAATAATCCTACCTCTCGCGAGTGACAGGAAATCACTCGTCTTCTACCGAGAACCTATAGCATAGCAATCTACACGATCCTGTCATGCTAGTAAGACTCATAGGATAAGGATATATATATGCATGTGGGTTCCATTCAACTCCTCAAAACTTAATGCAACATATATAATATCAAGTGCAGAATGGTAGGGGTTATGAACCGGGGCTTGCCTGGGTAAAAGGATATAACCAAAAGTTAGTATTCCAACTCCGTGATACAACCACCATGACACCATCTTCGTGTAAAACACCAAGTCCTTCGGTTGCATCGGTCCATCATCGTTCCTATTATGATATGCAACGATGCGATGCAGAGACGATGCAATTAATTACAAGGCAACACAACTCTTAAAATACAACACGCACGAGCTACACGAACAGCTAGCTCTAATGGCTAACCTCGTAAGCTAGGTATCAAACTCGTATAACATCATCGCACATCGTCATCACCACCATCTAATTATTATTTTAATATATTTTTCGACTAGGGTTTATTAGCTAACCTATCAAACCAACTACTCTAATGTTACAAAAATTACAGAGAGCACATAATATTGTTAGGAGGCTACTGCATGAATTTAATAGCTAAAGCTATCACTAAATTGCTATGATAAAACACTTCCTAATTAATCTATTAAGGATAAGCGTTCTAAAGTAATTAAATACTTACTTGGAAAACTAATAGAACTGCATAAACCAAGCTGCACCAAGTAGCTAGATCATGATTTTAGGAATCTAATAAAATTGGTTTCACAATTTTTGGACACCTACATGATTTTATATTAATTATCAAATTTTAGCTCGAAATTAAAAGACAAAACCATTTCTAATTAATCTGAAAAAGAAAAGGCCAAACTGGCCCGGCCGCCCAACTTGGGCTTGGCCCAACCTGAAGGCGGCCCGCGGGCGGGGAGTCCCGCGCTAGCAACTTTGCATAAACCCCTTGGGCTTCTAGCTATTCTTATGCATCGTGGACACTATTGCACAGAGAGAGGCTTTGCAAGAAACACCCCGTGAAGATTCGCCTTCACAAACGCTGGGTCCCCTAGCGGCGGCGGCCAAGACAAAGACGGGCGTGACGCTGCCACCGGGCGCCTCGACCAGCCGGCCCGGGGGCACTCCGGCCCCCCTTCCGGCGACCGAGCAACTCAATCTACGGCACGCGCACCCCTATGATGTCTCTCAAGCAGCGCTGGGAGCAGCGTGGCCTAGCCGCCACGGCGAAGGGCATGGCCACCCGGCTCACGGCGGCGGCGGCGGCCGCTCCGGCCAGCATGAGTGACGGCGAACGATGAGGAAAAAACATCCAAGCACCAAGACTCACCTAGAACTCGGTCCTAGTATTGGTTGGGGTGGAGTGGAGCCGAGAGGGGCTAGCCACGTGCGACCCGTGAGGACGGCGGCGCCCGGGATGGACACGCCTTGTCGGGCCCTTCACCGACGACGCGGCCCGACCCTTCCTAGGGAAGCACGGACACCAGAGATCAAGGCGCACTCGGAGGCACCACCAATTGAACGGAATCCGCCAACACGGCTTACGCCCCGGCTTGCTTCGCACGGCGGCGAATCGGACCGGCAGCGGCGATTTCGTGAAATTGGGCACGATAGTGCATAGATGTAGCTCGACGAGGCTTGGGTGCGTAGCTAATCGTCCTAGCTTACCACGGATACGAGCAATTGGATTGTCTTGCCTTGGGGCCAGTGCGAATTTTGTAGAGGCGCGGAAGAGAGGGTGCCCGTGGACGGGTTTCATGATGGTGGAGTAGTACAAATAGGGGGAGGGCTTGGCGTGGCACGAATAAAGGCGGGAAGAGTACGGGTGTCTAGGTGACATTGACGATCGAGGCTGACGCACGCGCTTCCGCTGTTCCTGCCCATGTCGATTAGCGCAGAAGGTTATAATTGGCACGGCGACGCCGAGGACGGCCACCAGCGCTGGAGTGAAGACGGTGTGAGACGCCCTGCCGCATCAAGCGCCCGGCGCGACGTTCTTCAAGACGAGGCTCGAGCTGCCGGGCAGACGCGACGCCGAGGCGACGGCACGAAGCAATGGAGCCGGTGCCCACGCAAGGACGACGACGCGACGGGCGCTGGCAGCGGACGCGACGCGAGCGGCAACGCGTTGATGCTCGGCCCGCAGCGCCGCCGAAACGGAGCAACGCTGGCGACAAAGGAGCGCGCAGCGACGGCAGGCAGCGGCCGGGCGGCGGCTAAGCCAGAGCACGGGCACTGGGCGGGTGTGAGGACGCCGAGCTGCCGACAGCAGCGACCGCCAGTCATAGCCAAGAATAAGCGGGCGGCCGCTGCCAAGCTAAGACAAAGCACGGCGCCTCGTGACGCTACCGTGGAAACCAAGGCATGGTGATCGCGCCTACGAAGATGGACAGCCGGATCACGTGTGGTGCACGAATTTTAAAGCGTGGATTAAAACTAAACCCAGCTTCGTTTATGGGCAAAACAAAGCGACCGAGCTTTAGAAGGAACTTAGGGCTTCTAAGTAAGGTAACCATCACATTCCTAGATGGCTCGAGAGAGAGATATGAAGGTGCCAACATGGGTTTGTCACTGGTTGCCGGTTCACGAACAGGCGCCAACGCCATGGTTCATTGCCAAGCCAAGACTAACGAAGTTTGGGTAATTTTTGAAAGGCCAACGAAGACTCCAACTAACCCAAAAACAACACCATGCTTGGGTACTTGCTACGGTGCAACCAACAAAGTAAAAACATTGGACTAGCATTTAAGAAAATTAAACACAAATTAGATGTCAAAACGGCATTGTCTTGGGTTCTCAGACTTAGGATTTTAAGCTGGATTTTATTTCAAGTTCCATATCTAAGCTATTGTTTTAACTAACTAGTAACATTATTTTTCCAAACCAAGGGTTGCATTACTATCTACAAAGTTCATACTTTAATCTTTATTTAGGTGTCACATACTTGTTCTATATTAATTTTACTCAATAAAAATTGATATCGAGCCTTAAGTGATATAAAAGAGCAATTGAAACTAGCTCTCCTTTAATAATTTTTACTGACATTTTCAGCTGTCAAACAATCAACTATGCACTTCAACGCATGCATTAGCACAAAATCATGATGCTCATGAGATGATTTGACAGGGGATTAAGCGCGTAACACCGGGGGTGCTACAAAGAAGCTCCTAGCGGCCGGATTCATCAAGGAAGTGTATCACCCTGAATGGTTAGCCAATCCTATCATTGTACAAAAGAAAGGCGGGAAATGGAGAATGTGTGTGGACTACACTGGTCTCAATAAAGCGTGTCCTAAGGATCCGTTTCCTTTACCGCGCATAGATCAAGTTGTGGACTCCACTTTCGGGTGCGAAACCCTATGCTTCCTTGATGCCTATTCTGGTTATCACCAGAGTAAGATGCGTGAGTCCGATCAGCACGCAACTTCCTTCATTACCCCGTTCGGTTTGTACTGCTACGTAACCATGCCTTTTGGGCTTAAGAACGCGGGTGCTACCTTCCAGCGCTGCATGGTAAAGGTCTTCGGTGAACTCATCGGAGAGATTATCGAAGTTTATGTGGACGACATCATTGTCAAGTCCAAACAGACCGGTGACCTCGTAGCCGATCTAGAGCTGGCCTTCGCCCGGCTCAAAGAGAAGCACATCAAACTCAATCCCGAAAAATGCGTTTTCAGGGTTCCTAGAGGGATGTTGATGGGGTTCATCGTTTCACAGCGTGGCATCGAAGCCAACCCCAATAAAATCAAGGCCATCACTAAGATGAAGCCTATTCGGGACCTCAAGGGGTTGCAGCATATCACAGGGTGCCTCGCTGCGCTTAGTCGGTTTATATCACGCCTAGGTGAATGGGGTCTGCCCCTGTATCGGCTCCTCAAGAAAGCAGATCGGTTCACGTGGACTGATGAGGCTCAAGAGGCGTTAGATAGGCTCAAGAAACTGCTAACCAGTCCCCCGATTCTTACTCCGCCCGCGAAGGAGGAACCCTTGCTTCTCTACATTGCTTGCGACCACTCGGTGGTTAGCACCGCATTCGTCGTAGAGAACGAAGCGAGGAGGGGCCGCACTCAAAGTGCAACGCCCAGTCTATTTCATTAGTGAGGTCCTGTCCGATACCAAGACCCGCTTTCCGCAGATCCAGAAGTTGGCATATGCCCTCCTCATCACAAGGAGGAAGCTCAGGCACTACTTTGAGGCGCATCCCGTCACCGTGGTATCATCTTTACACCTGGGGGAAGTTATTCAGAACCCTGAAGCCACGGGTCGGATAGCCAGGTGGGCGCTCGAGCTAATGGGCTATGAAATCACCTATGCGGCTCGTACAGCGATCAAGTCACAGGTTCTGGCTGATTTCATTGCGGAGTGGACCGAAGTCCGACTACCACCGACTCCCATCCAGCACGAGTGTTGAAAGCTTTTCTTCGACAGCTCATTAATGAAAAGCGGGGCCGAGGCCGGGCTGGTCTTCATCTCCCCTCTCGGGGTCAGGATGAATTATGCCCTTCGGCTCCATTTCAAAGCCTCCAACAATGTCGCGGAGTACAAAGCCTTGGTAAACGGCTTGCGCATAGCCAATGAACTCGGCATAAGACGCCTCGAGATCCGTGGTGATTCGCAGCTTGTCGTCGACCCGGGTAATGAAGGAGTCTAGCTGCCACGACCCAAAAATGGCAGCATACGACCAGGAGGTGCGTAAACTTGAGGAGTGCTTCGATGGCCTCGAGCTCTGTCATGTCCTTCGACGGGACAATGAGGAAGCAGACGCTCTGGCTAAAATGGCCTCTAACCGAGGGCTCATCCCTGGCGGGATATTTGCCAGGGACCTCGCCCAGCCGTCAGTAAAATACAGCAAAGGAGGAATCGACCCCTCCTTCTCCGACCCTGAGGCAACTCGGTCGACCCCGGAAGCCGACCCTGCCTCCTCCGACCCCGGAGCGATTCGTCCGACCCAAAGGGACGACCCCTCCTCTGAGCTTGTTGTTTTTGTAGTAACACAGGTGGATGAGGAGGCAATCCCAGACCCCGGGCCTGAGAACGATTGGAGAAAGCCGTACCTCGATTGCCTTATCCAAGAGATCCTGCCTACAGACAGGACTGAGGCACGACGGTTGCCTCGTTGAGCCAAGTCATTCGCTATTATCAACGGCGAACTGTACAAAAAGGGGCACTCAGGTGTCCTGTATCAATGCATTCCTGTTGCCCACGGGTATGCCCTGCTGGAAGACATACATGCAGGCGTCTGCGGACACCATGTCGCACCACGAACAATCGTGGCTAAGGCCTACCGCTAGGGTTTCTACTGGCCTACGGCGGTATCAGACGCAACAAAAATTGTCCGTTCCTGCGAAGGATGCCAATATTATGCCAAGCAGATGCACTTGCCAGCGCAGGCCCTGCAAATAATCCCCCTCACGTGGCCATTCGCGGTCTAGGGTCTAGATCTGGTTGGGCCCCTCCTAAAGGCGCCCGGGGGCTTCACCCACGTCTTGGTTGCGATTGACAAGTTTACAAAATGGATCGAGGCTCGACCCCTCACCAGCATTAAGTCCGACCAAAGCATGCTTTTCTTCACTGACATCATCTACCGCTTTGGTGTGCCCAACTCGATCATCACGGACAATGGAACATAATTCACTGGGAAGAAGTTCCTGGTGTTTTGTGACGAATTCAATATCCGTGTCGACTGGGCATCCGTCGCACACCCCCGCACTAACGGGCAGGTAGAGCGGGCCAATGGCATGATTCTCCAAGGTCTGAAATCTTGGATTTTAACCGTCTCAATCAGTTCGGCCAACGATGGCTCACTGAGCTCCCAAATGTACTTGTGGAGCTTGAGAACGACTCCGAGCGAAAGCAACGGGACATACCCCATTCTACATGGTCTATGGGGCGAAAAGCCGCCCTACCTACGGACTGAATACGGGTCCCCACGCGTTAGGGCCTACGCAGAGCCCGCAAACCCGACTTTACTTGGAGGACGCCATGGACCAACTCGACGAGGCCCGCGACGTCGCATTACTACACTCTGCCAAGTATTTACAATCCTTGCATCGGCATCATGGCCGACGAGTGCGGGGGTGGGCGTTTAATGTCGGTGACCTTGTCTTACGGCTTCGGCAGGACAACAAGGGGCGTCACAAGCTTACCCCACCATGGGATGGTCCCTTCACTATCGCTGAAGTCCTCCGACCAGGGGCTTACAAGCTCAATGATGATAAGGGACAGCTCGTCAAAAACGCCTGAACATCGAAAGCGCTTACGCCGTTTTTTACCCCCGAAGTTTATTTTCTCTTCTCATATCATGTATTTCGTTATGTACCAATGCTTTATTCGTCTTTCACGATCAAGTGCTTAAATTGAAAGTTTCTTCTAAAAAGAAATCTCGACCCCTGAAGATCAACCCGTATCCCTTTATGAAGCACACGAAAAAGCAACATGCCAAGCTTTAAATTCTACCATGACCTTTTTACCCTAGGGATTACGGTGGGCCAAGAAATGGTCCTAGCACCCAAAAACCGTCTTAGTTGCCTTGTCAAATGCCTCAGTGGCTAACGACACAACTGGGTGAGGGTCCGACTAGCCGTCTCCAACACCGGTATAGTCCCTAGGATAACGATAGTTGTGATAGAAGAACAGCCGGGTGCAAGATATCCCAAGAATAAGAAAGAGCCTCGAGGGGCGTAACCCGCTAGTTTTGGACGCCCGAGGTCGTACATACCACCCGAGATGGTATAACACCCGGCGGGTGTCCGAATCTGAGCAATCCGTTTTTCAAATTCTTATCGTGCAAAGGGATTAGTTCAAACTAAGAACGAAAATGAAATAGTTACTATTACAAATAGTCACTAATAGTCTTTGGGCACAAGGAGCCCACCGTCAAATGCAAATAAATGTCTTTACTCCCGTTGAGGGAGCACCAGGTCCGCCACCATTCCATAAAGGACTTCAAAGCATTGTTCGCCACCAATGCACGGAAGGACATGATCTCCGCCTCGGAGGTCTCCCCGAAATATCCCTCGCTGAGGTCGTCCAGGTCGAAGCTTCTCCCATAATGGGAATGAGCGATGGCGAACGACTCCTGGATCCCGGTCCTCAGGGCGTCACGCTCCAAGTGCCCAACGCGCTGGGCCAGCGAGAGACACTCGCGTGGTAAGAGAGCCGTCCGAAGCGGGAGCGACGCCCAAAGCCCGTCAAGAGCATCAAACCCAACCGCAAGATGCAAACCCCGCGTTCTCTTTTGCAGGTAGGAGATAGACCCCCGAAGGGTCGCCACCTCCTCGGACATCAGCTGAGCCGCGTTCTCAGCCTCCATCTTCTGGCGCCGCTCCCGCTCTAGCTCACCTTTAAGGGCGGCGACCTCATCCCAGTGCATTCCGCTTTTTCCGGAGGCGGGTCTCGGACTCATGGCTGTCGTCGCATTCATGATGAAGCCGATGCGACTCAGTGCGCTCATGGTCAAGATCCCTCCCGCCCCACGCGGCCAACCTGCCACGCAGCCTGCCTCCGTCTCTTGGAGCAGCTCCTCGGATATGGCCGACGCTGGCCAAGCAAGATCTTCCGAAACGCGCTGGCCTCGGCGTCATCCACTTCTTGCCTGCGCAGGAGGTCCAGGTACCTTTCCTCCACGGACTCGACATCGTTGATGGCGTCCCTCAGCCGGATGCGCATGTCCTGGATCGTCCCCGTTGCCTCCTCTCACCGGGGGTGCTGCTGATACAAAAGCCGAGACTTCACCCGGCCAATCCGCAGCGACGCCTGGTCAACAAGCAACTTGGAGGTGAGCTGAGGGCCCCAAGACTTATGAGGGAAAAGCACAAGCTAAAATACCTGGTAAAGCGTTGCTGCCCGCCCAAGCCTCGCCGTCATGGCAGTGACATCGCGGCTCATAGCCGTCATCAAGGATTCGAAGGAGGCAAGGACCTCCCTCTCGGCGCGATCGTCGACCACTAGGGGCTCTGCCTCTGGATTGTGGGGGTCAAAGAATTCCAGCCAGGATTCACCCCAGAAGACAGGGGGAGCCCCGGCACCCTCAACCGCTGTCTTGGCATCACCCCCTGTGCCTGAAGACGGCGGCTCACCGCTCGCAGGCTTCAGGGGTACGGGGAGAGGCGTGGCACCTTGGTCGCCCACCTTGTCTCCCCTAGCATCACGCACTTCCCCGTCATGGGGGCCGCCGGGGACAAAGCTGTCGGAGGCTCGAGCCTCCGAAGCTCCTCGTCCCGTGGGCCTTGCGTCGGGCAAGACCCCTCCGTCCTCACCATCGGGCGGCTCCGCCCCCACGGGTTCCGCCTCGGGGACAGCCACGACGGGCGCCAGCCTTGAAGCCTCCGCCGGCGGATGGGGGCTGATGCGACCCCGCCGGCCTCCTACCGTTTTCAGCCCTTTTTTTTGCGCAAATGCGAGCCGCCCAGAGTCCGGACTCGACTACAATAAGAGAAAGGGGCTGTGATCAAAACCAAGCTCGCACGTGTGCAGAACAAGACAGAGAACCTGGTTGGAATCTTACCTCCAGGGCGCGGAGCACGGCATTTTGGGGGTCGGCCCCATCGACGCCGTCTCCACGGCGTCAGGACAAGGGCGTTTCCCCTTGTCCTTGACGTTCTGTCCGCCCCGCCACGGCGAGCCCATCCCGCTCGTGGGTTTGCGCGCCTTCCGCGATCTGCACCCTCGCTGGCGGCTGGCACAATGAGAGAAGGGTCGGGCACACCGACCCGCCTCCTCCGTTGCCACGGGCGCAGCATCGGGGGGGGTCGGAACGACCCAACTCTCCCCCCCCGGAGCCATCGCCTGACTCAGCGGCTCCAGGGATGGACCCTGGTACCCCATCACGAGCACGGCCCCCACGGTGCGAACCATCTCATCAAGATCCTGGGGCTCGTCCCTAGCTTGCTTCTCCTCCTCCTTCTCCTTCTCCCCCTCCATGTCGTCGGAGGCGTGGGCCTGTGGGCAGCCCAAGCTTGCTGCTCTCGCCTTCCAGGGGAAGGGTCGGCGGCCCCTCGGGCGGACCCGTCGGGCCGGATGCTGAACTCCCCCTCATCCGAATCTGTGAGAGGGGTCAGGTCCCATTCCTCTCTCAGGCGGTTCTCCGCCTTCCTCGCCTTCCGCCTCTCCTTTTGAGTGTGGCGAGCCTCGGAGACGGCCACATTCGCCGCCCATTGCCTTGGGCTGTGCGGGGAAGGGGGACCGGATCCTCCTTCGGGGGAAGGTTCGGCGGGGCGATACGGTGAAAGCAAGTCAGCAAGAATGCAAAACAAATAAAAATTAAGGCACAATGTGCTTACGAAGTTCGCGGAGCCGGCGTCTGGCTTCATCGGGGGCTGGCCCGGCACCAACGACTCCAAAGGAATCAATGAGCCAGAAGCATCCTTCGGGGCCGCCAGCAAGTTTCGGAGCCGCCTTGTAGCCGCGGTGGATTAAAGGGGGCCGCCCCGAGCACGGTGCCGATGAGCTCCGTCAGAACCATCTCCCACATCCGGGCGGCGTGACATCATAGGCGCCACCCCTTGCCGGAGCCGCATCCACTATGCCCGCCCCAAGAAGGCCGTGGCCCCTCAAGAATCTTGATGGCCTCCGTGTGGTGCTCGAGCATCTCAATCTCCTTGTCGCTCACCCCGTAGCCCCACCGCCGAGGGGCGTTCTCCGAACGTAACGCCGGAGAAATCGGGAGTGGCGCCGCCTCGTAGTTCTTGAGGTAAAACCACCCCGAGTGCCACACACGGTTCGGGACGTGGACTTCTTTAGATCCACGTAGTGCTTCATGCGCTCCCCACGGAGAGCGATGCCAGGCGCACCCCGCAGAAGCGCTCCCCAAGCAGCCCATCTCTCTCCTTCGCCTATCGCTTCGGCAAACAAGCGCGGCGAAGAAGTACTTCCAGAGGCCGTAATGGGGAGGAATCCCTAGGTACCCCTCGCACGCCGACGAACACCGCCATGTGCGTAATCCCATTCGATTCGTGGTAGAGCTCGACGCCAAAGTGAAGAAGCATCCCGCGCACAAAGTCATGAACAGAACACCGAGTCCCCGCTCGTGGAAGGCCGTGAACGAAATGATGTACCCCATCGGCGGCCGAGGGGAATCATCCTCGAAAGGTATGATCCACTCCTTCGCCTCCGTCAACGGCGGCAGAACGCCCTCCGCCACTAGGCGCTCCATCTCCGGCATCGCCACTGTGCTGCGCGGCCATGGGAGCGTGTCTCCACCTGCCATCACGACGAGCCGCAGATTGTGGGGGGAGGTGGAAGAACCGGTTGGCGGCAGTGGCGGCGGAAGAAGGAACGCACGAGGCGAAGGAAGGGCTCGGGGGTTTTTCTCCTGGCTTTGGATTGAAGGCGCAGATGCGACTGGGAGACTCTCCCTCTCTCCCCCTCCCAAAGTCTTAAAAAGGAAGAAACCGCCCGTTCGGCCACATTCCAGGTCGTGGGCGGCGTGGCCCGGGCCCACCAAGGACTGAATAGGCAGGAGCATGCCTCCTGGCCGCATTAACTCCGCCCAGCGGCGCACGGATGTCAGCCCACGCATACTGACGGTTCCGTCCCGTCCCATCACGGTCTTGTGCCGCCCATCACGGCGCAATCCCCCTGGCAACTTCGGGCTCCGCGTTGACTACAGAGGGGACGAGGCGGCACGCTTGTGGAACAGGCTACGACGAGTAGCCGTAATCATAGCTACTGGGGTCGGATAGGGATCCGTGGGCGTTCGTGGCCTTTCCGGACCCTCTCGCGAAAAACCCTAACGATGCCCTACGCCATGGCCCTTCGACGAGCGAGAAAATCCTGGACAGAGGCCCGAATGCTATCTGCTCATTCAAGCGCACGAGCACCGTCGAGTTGGAAACAACAAAAATACGGGCGACAAACTCAAACGCTCATGATAGATACTTTGGAGTGAACATTGATTCGAAATGCCGATTACAGATTATGGGCTAAGGACGCCAAATCGGCGCCCCAAAAATACGTAAAAGCCGCCTTGGCGGCACTATACAAAAAGCCATCGGCATGGCTCCCCCCCCCCCTACGATCGCCACCGGGCGCCGGGCGACATGACCTCCAAGAAGACCATGGAGATCAACCCATGTGCGCCGGCTGGGTTGGGCATCGCAGAGAAGCCACGGCGACTAGAGAGGCCCCCGCGGCGCCTCGTGGCGCCAAGCCGCGGATCACCTCATCCGCCGGCACCTCCTCCACGACGGCGTCGGCGGCATCAAGGTACCGGGCGCACTAGGTGCTCCCCCCGTCCCCGATGCGCCGCCTCGGGGAGCCTCGATGTAGTCCCGGAGGTCGACCCGAGAGCGACGGTGCGCCACCGCTGCCAAGGACGCCGCCCCCACGGCGGACGCCAGGGGACACCGTGTCACGGACACGACCAAGCACGCGGCTCGGCCCGCCTGGCCGTGGTGCCCCCTGGCGCCGGACATAAACCACGATGGCCTCAACCGCCGGGCGCAAGGCCTGGAGCTCGGACTCCAGCTCCGCCACGCGCCTGTCGGCATCCTCCAGGTTGGCCGGGCGTCCATCCGCCTCCTCCTCCGTGCGGGTGAGCGCAACGAGGACCACATTGAGGCGGGCCTCGAGCTCGTCCCGAGGACCCAGCCCGACCCCAGCCCCGGCTCCTTCGCCGGACACCGCGGTGCTCCCACGACCCGGCGCCACCGGGCCGAGAGGAGATGGCGAGGGATGGGAACGCCGAGAGCACCCTACGAGAACAAAGATCCAAGATCGATCAAGAAACTATCCTCCGATCAAAACCCCGGTTTGAAGCAAAAACCCTCTCTTCGGCCAGCCACATTGGACTTACCCCGGAATGCGGCGGCGGCCCCGAGGCGGCTCCTCCGATGAGCCCTCCGTCGGGCGCTTTCCGCGGTCCATACCTCACTGCTGCTGGTGGTGGAAGGAAGGAGAAAAGGAAGAAAGGGCTTGAGACCGGAGCTCGGAGCAGAGATGGAGAGATGAATGAGAGACCACTCGTCCCACCCCTCTCCTCCTTTAATAGGTGGCCAACGCTGGGATTGGATCTGAGAAAACGCCCCTTGGCGTTCCACGTCGCCCACTACCCTGTTCATGGCATTAGTGGCGGGGCGGGGGAAGAGAAACAGCCGCGTCGTGCGCCCCGAGACGGTTCTCACCATTGGCCACGAAGCCTCTGGGCTCCACAGCCTCGGGCGCCGAAATGGGATGCGCAAAGACCGAAATGCCCCTACAACGAATAAGGAAAAAATCAGTAAGGGCTCGGAGGCTGAGGTTGATGCGTGTACCCATACGCAAATTATTGTGATGACCCCAGACCGATCCATCTGCACTCTCTGGAGGGTCCGCAAGACACGATCTGAGCCTCTACAGGAGTGCACCACTCCTGCAGAAGGCTCGGGGGCTACATCCGGTGGGTGCGCTCGCGCGCACCCCCCGGACCGACTCTCGGGATGACCCTCTTTCTGCTTCGACAAGCGGCTCAGCATGAAGAGGACCTACTGGTTCCACTCCGTGCTCGGGGGCTACTGTCGAGGGTCAAAACCATGGCCCTCTAAAGGCCCGGTTAAAACAGCCCTTGAAAGAAAACAAACAATCAGGCCAGGACGGGCGCACTTACGGCCCGGCCCACGGAAGCCGGGAAGCAAGTACGTTCCTGGCCCAGTAACAACTAGCTGAGGCCTTCCAGCGCCTGGGGGATAAGGCCGCCACCTGAAGGTCGACGCTCTAGGCAATCTCTGATTCACCCGACCCCTTCCCGCCGAGGGGGGGTGGGAGGTCGACCCCGCCCTGTGAACAAAAGCCAGGGCGTACCATGCAGAACCGTCGTGCGGCGAACCGCATAAAGGAATCTGCACGGTTCCGGGCAGCACGGACGCACCGCCACCCCCACATCGAGAACAAGGGAAACGGGACCCCAAGTAACCCGTGGGTCATGCGCGTTGCCCCACGCCTCAACCTCGACAAATACGATGCTGGCCCCCCATGCCGCGTGCCGGGTGCACGGCCGCCCCTGTAAGCGTCTCCGCCGGAGGCGCCGGGTTTCAGACTCCCCCCCGCCGGCCGCCTTGACGGAAAAGGGAGCACGGGGGAGGAAGCCCCGCTGCACCCGACACCGTGGCCTACGTACCATAAAAAACGGCCGCTCCGACCACTTTTTGCGAAGGACTGGGTGCACCAGAATCAACCCCGCCTATCCGACGGCGCCGGTGCAGGTCACGCCCCTACACTTGAAGCTTTGACCCCCGCGTTCATCGTCAAATATGCTATCCCGAGTCCTCGTATAGCCCTGAGCACCTAAAAGGCTACAACGCCAAGGAGGAGACTTACGGAAGAAAAAGGCGACATCAACCAGAGTGCCTCCGACACCTGTCCGAATGGCCAAGGCCTCACTCATCACTACCTCCCGATTCCCACACGGGCTTGCCCTTCCCTGTGAGCTTCCCTTCGAACTATAAAAGGGAGGACTTGGGCAACTGAGCACGTATGTGTCTACCACCCGCTCTAACTCCACATACGAAACAAACTCAAACCCGAACCTAGATTCGCACAGAGACTTGGGAAACTCTCCCTCTCTCGACCCCTCTTGTACTGCCCCAAACAAGCTCTCGAGTAACACGGCCTCGCTCTCAATGGACGTAGGGTGATTTGCCTGAACCAGTATACATCGTCGTGTCCACTTGAGAAAGCATCCAGAGGATAAGTGCGCTCTCTTTTCGATTACTCGTTGGTGTTCATTCTTGACTCCGACACTTCTACAAACCTTCTATGTACTAGTGTTCTTTTGCATTTTATCACGACATGCATTTAATATATATCACATATATCACACATATACCACATCCATCACATATATTACACATATACCGAGAGCCACCCTTTGCCAAGTGCCGGAAACTTGACAAATGGGTCTTTGCGAGTGTCCCACTTTGCTGACTGCCGGGCATTGGGCAAAGCCTTCTTTGCTGAGTGCTGGACTTTATCGAGTGCTGCACTCGGCAAAGGTTCTGCTTCAGGTAGTGGATGTGAGTATGTGACACGTAATACAATATATTCTAAAACTATAAAAAAATTATATATGTAAATAATGTAGAGGCACATTTGTTAATATACATGAAAAAAAGTGATCCAGCCGTCCTTTTTGGACACAACAGACAATAATGCTTGATGACCATTTACAAGCTTCGGCCTGATGCATGCCTACAACACAACAAAAAGGTAAATGAGATTTTATTATTTCCTTTTTTCTGTTTTTCAGACATACTTGCAGAAATGCTTTAGCCTGATGGCCTGCACCACAACCAGAAGGAAAAATGAGATTTCGTTATTTTCTTTTTTTATGCTTTTAAATTATACCTGCTTCGTTTCAATTTTTTTCTGAAAAGAGTGAAAGTGGTTCTTACGTTGTCTTCCGTTAGCAACATGAGGAAACGCATGTTTGGCCATTGTTCAGGTAACATGGCTAGGTCTTTTTCCTTTAGTGGTATTTGTTTCAGCCATTGGAAGATGAGATCATCATATTAGATTAATAATGATTTGCAATAATAGTTCACAGTAAATAAGTGTAAAAAATCGTGGTAAGAAAAAGGTGCAATAGGGCTTATGAAGAAATATTTGAATACCCAAATTCTGAAGCCTAGACGATTAAGAGTAAAGGTATAAATAGAGACTACACATAAAGCCATTCAATCTTACCTAAACGGCACCGTGACGAATAAACGTGGTTGATGACAGAACCAGAACAAAACAGATCACACCAGTTAATCCGTCCCCAAGCAAACCAAGGCCAACTGAAATAGCAGAAACGATCCTGTAAGAACATAAAGCTGTGTAAGGAATCAATTCAGATGGTAATTTAAAGGACAGGCAGGTTCACAAAGAGATCGTCATTCAAAGAAGTACCAAAAAACAGTACGTGTTGGCTGGACAATAAAAACAAGAATCAGTGATGTGATCAGTCCTGGAGCACTGATAAAGCCGAACACAGCTGAAATAGTCCTGGAGCATTGAGTGTAGCTATCCCAATTAGTGGATCAACTGATTTCGATAAAGGCTAACACAGCTGAAATAGTCCTGGAGCATTGAGCGGCGCGTGCACATAGCACCCGTCTCAATTTTGGCATCTCCATCTGGTCGATTCGGAGGGATAGAGACATCCCATACCTAAGAGAAATGTTTCTCGTCAACGACCATGCTACCCCAGCTCGGCCTAACCATAACAGCCCCAAAAGAGAGACCATCACACCCCCCATGCCATCTCATCCCACCAACAAAGCACTATCTAAATTAATGATAGAAGACACGTGTTGTGAAATCATACACGCATGTATGCAGCAGGACAGAAAAGGGGATGAAGCAGCAGAGTTAAGTAATCTGTAAATTGTATATTATTTTGATTAAAAAAGGTGTACAGGAAAAACAGCTGTTAAAGAAACCACCGCCAGAAACAAGAAACAAAGAGAACGCATGCATGATAAGAAAGCTGTTACTGAAAAGAGGGAAGACAAGAGCGGTGTGTAGGGGAACAATATAGTAAAACCGGGCACAGTGCACATGCATGTAGAAGTCGTTATTTTTTATAAACAAGGAAAAAAAAAGCAGGATGCTAGATGCGGGGTCATTATTTTTTATAAATAAAGGAACAGAAAGGCCACTGGTAGATACATAAAGTAAAGGATGATTGACCTCGTTAAAGTAGCGCAGTGTGTAGGTTCATGACTATACGCTAAAAAACGGGCATGATGTGTGCACCGGACCACCTGTTCCACTTGCCCTAGTTGGTGCACGCTTTTCATCAATTCAGGAATTAGAAGTTTATTACAGCTGATGCTTGAATTACCAATTACCTTAGATTGTGATCAATGGACTTACATTTGGGGTTCCTCAATATATACTCTTGAGCCATAGCTTATAGACCTTTAAATTGCTATCAACACAGACTCCATGTTTTTCTTCTAGATTTTATTACAAGACAGGTTGCATAAAAAGAACTTCTCAAAAGTAGCTTACATTCATCATCTGCAAGTACAGATTCAAGAATCAAATTGCTCGTCTTCCATTATTGGGCAAGCAAATTTTCTTTCACTTAGTTTCAGCAATTGTTAGTCATATTTGTCTTACCAAAGATCGTAACAACTTTAATCGTCAATTCAACAATGCATGTATCTGTGTATTCTATGACTGAGGACGAAGTCGGTCCTTCACCATCATAGGATAAAAACTTTAACCGTCAATTCAACAATGCATGTATCTGTGTATTCTATGACCGAGGACGAAGTTGGTCCTTCACCATCATAGGTTGTCGCACTTTGCTGGCTGAATGACACACCACCCCCTCGTTGACATTATACCATATAAATATGGTAGTCCCTCTGCATGACGTTTCGCTCATTTCTCCATCTAAGGTCGGTTGAAAAATTTGAATTTCGATAGTGGTGAAATTTATCCAAAATATTTCTTGGATAAATGATTTCAAATTAAAGTCATCAACTACAAAGTTTCATAACTTTTTGGAATCTACAATCTTTATTTTGGTCATTTTAAAATTTTGAAACACAATTTTCATTGGATGGATATTTCAAATGAAAAGTTGTCCACTGTAAGGTTGCACAACCTTTCGAATTCTAGATCTTTTGTTTTTGTTACTTCTCCATCCTTGATCCTTAATAGCGCTACACATCCAGTTCAGACTACAAACTACAAAATATTATCAATCAAATATTTTAGCATCAGAATGACTTCAAATTAAAAAGTTGTGAACTAAAAAGTTGTATAATTTTTTGAGATCTACAACTTTTATATGGTCTGCCTTCTCCATCCAAGATCATTAGATGCCACTACAGACTTAATTATCACTATACAGCATTTGAAGTCCTTTAATATTAACTTTTTAAAACCTTGTAATGCATATTTGGACATCCAATGATCCCAAATAAAAAAGCTTTAAATACAAAGTTATAAATCTTGTCAAGTACTATAACTTAATTAGTATAAAGTTTGTTTTCATCAGACGTTATCGTCTGAGAAACTTATAAAAGTTTTCATGTAGCCTATCATTGCTAGTTCGTGGCTAGAGAACTGGCAGTAATAGCATCAGTGCTGATTTAGCTAAAACCACTCGTGATGACCTAATATCGCTGTTAGTTCTTGATGGTGATATGAAATGATAGTGATGACATGAATTTCAGTGTCAATTGATCTTGTTACTGCCAGTTTTAGTCAAAAACTACTAAAACTAGTAGTGATGAGCCGGAGACACTATCACTACCAGTTTCATAAGAACTGATAGTGATGATGCCAGCAGTGAAATTCATTTTTGTTGTAGTGGATACTAGAAGAGTGTTACCATGGAAATTACAAATGTTTTTGAATGAAATTAGTTATACAAAGGGATAAACAATTATAAGCTAATGTTAGTGGATGACATGGCAAACTCATGTGGATAACTAAATGCATGTTAGTGACAACTCTATTCATATAAAGTTCGTTTTCATTGGATATTATATGAGAAATATATAAAGTTTTCATGCAGCCTATCATTACCAGTTTTTGGCTGGAAACCCAGTAACAGCATCAGTGTTGATTTAGCTAAAAACCAGCAGTGGTGACCCAATGTCGCTATTGGTTCTTGATGGTGATATGAAATGATAGTGATGATCTAAATATCTATGTCAGTTAGTCTTGTTATTACCAGTTTTAGTCAATAACTAATAAAACCGATAGTGATGAGCCCGGAGGCACTATCACCATCGGTTTCTTAAAAAATGATAGTGCTGATGTCAACAATGAAAGTCAATTTTGTTGTAGTGGACACTTGAAGCATACCCCGCGCATTGCCGTGAAAATTACAAATAATTTTAAATAAAGTTACTTATACAAAGGAATAAACAATTATAAGTTAATGTTAGTGGATGACGTGGTACACTTATATGGACAGCTAAATGTATGTTAATGGATGATATGTCATGTTGACATATAGATCATAGTTACAAATGCTAGTTGACTATAAATGCATCTGACAGTGGATTGATGAGTGGCTTGTATGTTGAGAGAAATGTATAAAGGGATAAACAATTATAAGTTAATGTTAGTGGATGATGGCACACTGATGTGGATAACTAAATGTATATTAGTGAATATATGATATGTCATATTGATATGTAGATCATAATTACAAATGTTAGTTGATTATAAATACATCTAATAGTGAACTAATGAGGTATGAGGTGGATAACATGTATATCCAGAGAAATAGCTAATGGATTTTTATCTTTATAGAAGTATAAGATATAGATTCATTAGTGTCTCCATTGTGCTGCTTATATACTGTTGTCTATTCCCACAGTCCAGTGCACTATATTAGGGCGTCCAACCATGTATACCACTAACGTACCACAAATCCACAATCAATGTTTAGATTGTTTTTTAATTCATGCTGGTAAGCTGTCACTTGCCCAGGTTCGTATTCTGTACATCACCTCCACTCATATAAGATCAATTGTTGATAATAAAGGTCTTCCCGTACACTGTTTAAGGAGTTTTGCTCCAGAGTTTGCAATTATGTATTCGAATGATTGCCGCCACACAATAAGTGTGTGTGCTACGCTTTCTCAAATTCTCCATCTTTCAGGATTCTTTACTTTTGGAGTTTTCGATTTGTAACATTCAAGACAGTGGACTGGACTATGACGACGAACTGCTCAGTGGTGGGATTCAATGAGGTATTAAGACCTCGGCATCACAGCATTATTGGACTAATCATATGCATGTATAGAACAACAACAGCTAGAGAGTGTCGCAATTGGCGGGCTGGAACTCAAGCGCTTCCTTCTCCACGTTGTACTTGATGTGGTAGTTCATCTGCATGATGTTACCCACGACGGAGAGGTGGCCCGGCGATTTCTGCACAATCCAGCAGATCACGTCCCGGTCCGCCTTAGCGAAGCAATTCTCTAGTGGCAGCAGGGCCATGTCGGCGCCGTCGAAGTGAAGTACCATCTTGGGGATGGCGCCCAAGCCGCCGGTGCCACCGGTCGTCCCGCCCGTATGGAAGCACATATCGTACCCGTCTCGGGCGGCCGCCTTGGGGAGGTTCGTCTGGTTCAGCATCGCCTTCTTCACCTGCGTGTATGCCGGCTCCGAGAGGTAAGTCAGAGTTGTACCTGAATCAATCAGCGTTGTCCCTGGGCCGCGAGTCTGCAGCGTGCCGATCGAGATCCTCTGCAGGTCCACGGTGTAGTAAGTGCTGTTCGGGAGGAGTGGCGTGGTCTGAATGCCGGGGCCGGACATTACCGCGGCGGCGCCGAACAGGAGAGGAGACTGCTTGGTGGCGTCGCTGTTCAGGCAGTACGAGAAGGCGCCGACTTTGAGCTGCGACACGAGGGACTGCAAGCCGCGGCCGAGCCCAACGAAGCCGGAGCTCGTGCCGTAGTACCCCTCCGACATGTTGGTGCAGCCGAAGACGATGCCGTGCGCGGCGTCGCTGCCGAGCGTGAAGGTCTCGCGCCCCAGGTAGCCCTTAACGTAGTGGTCGGGATCGCCGTTGTCGGAGACGCCGTAGAAGTACGTGTAGTCGCACTCTCCGCCAATGCCACCGGCACGGCAGTCTGATCCCAGGTCACTGCAGAGGCGATCAGAGCACGGCAGCTTGGAGAAGGACGACGACTTGTTGGGGTAGTAGGAGGGGGACACCTGTGGCGTGCACTCCTTGCACGCGCCGCACTTGACCCAGACGAGGTCGCTGCCGGTGTCGGCCGCCGCCGACAGGTTTTGCGGCGGCGTGCCCACTGATAGGGTCATGACGTAGACGGTGTAGTCGTCCAGCTGCAGCGGGGTCTGCGTGCTCACGCGGCGCCCTGAGGCTGCTGCTGCGTCTAGCCACGCAGCGAGCATTGAGAGCCGCTCCTGAGACTGGCGGGCGGCACGCGTGAAGTTGATTTCTGGCTCCGTGCGGGTCATGAAGCCACGGAAGCCTCGGCGTTCGGAGTGAGCCCAAGAAGCAGCGAACAGGGAGAAGAGCATGAGCGCCAGGAGTAGTAGCTTGGCCGCCATTTCTCAATGTTAAAATGGCTGGTCTCTAATTTCTGCAAACTGTACTGTGTTTGTGAGGGCTATAAGTAGGAGTTCAGTAGGTAGGGAGAGAGGTACAACAAGTCTAGTCTTCTGATGTGCACGTTTCAAAACGAAAAAGACGTCCATGGGCTTGGCTGGACAACAAAAACAAGAATCAGTGATGTGATCCATCCTGGAGCACTGATAAAGTCGAACATAGATGAAATGGTCCTGGAGCATTGAGTGTAGCTATCCCAATTAGTGGATCAACTGATAATACAGCGATGACGCTAGCAAAAAACAAAGGTATAGGGAATATAAGTAGAAATAGGAGTAAGATGATAATACAGTGAGGCAATCTACGAAGCCCACAATAATTGGTAGCAGCAATAAATATAAGAAAATATACGATCTCTTTTTATAGTAGCATAATGTGGATGATGTGAAGGTGTTGGCAAGTAGCATTTGGTTGGTAGTCAGGTAGATGGTTCTTCTCTGATTTTATGAACAGGATGGAGACCAGATGACTCTAATTCCCGGTTGGTAGAAAAAGGATAGGACCAACACATTTTCTTTTTTGGTTTAAAGACATCAAAAGTGATTGGAAGTCAATGTAGAGGGTGACACGGTTCCGTCTCTGATTTTTAGGACAGGACGGAGACGAGACTACTCTAATTCCCATTCAGTAGAAAAAAAATACGACCGACATGTTTTCTATTTGATTTAAGGACATCACTAATGGAATAACTCACTGATGAGTGGGGTCCACTACTCCACTTGTTAGTTTTTTTATTTCCTCCCTCCTTATCCCTTCTAGTCTCTTTCCTGTGTATCGTACCTATGCGGCGGAGTTCATGCTCGTGCCGGTGGAGCCCATGCTGAGGAACTCGCAGCTTCACTCTCGCGCGCGATGGCGAAGCTCAGAGCTTGAGCGCTGCTCGTCGTCGCCCGCATGGAGCGCCTCCCCATCGTCACGCCTGCAAGCCTGCTGGAGCTTCAACCCCACGCAGAAGCGTCGCCTCTTCTTCCTCACACTGCATGCATGCAGCGCCCATCCCAAGTGGAGCATCTCCGTCTGCTCGATTCGTTGGGATAGCTATGGGCATCCCATATCTAAGGGAAATATTTTTCGTCAAGGATCATTCCACCCCAGGTCGTCTTAACCATAAGAGCCTAAAAGAGGGACCATCTCACACCCTGTACCATGTCATCCCATCTACCTAAATTAATGGTAGACACGTGTTGTGAAACCCTGCACGCATGTATGCAGCAAGGCAGAAAAGAGGTGGAAGCTGCAGAGTTAAGTAATCTGTAAATTGTATATTATTTTGATTAAAAAAAGGTATACAGGAAAAGCAGCTGTTAAAGAAACTACCACCAAACAGGAAACAAAGAGAACGCATGCATGATAAGAAAGCTGTTACAGAAAAGATGGAAGACAAGAGCGTTGTGGAGAGGAAGAAAGGTCCTGTCCAACACTATTTCGAGTCTACCTCGGCCTCCAGGACCAATATGTGTTGAGACCAGCGCCACGGACGCATCCGGACTCCGTTTTCGATGGTTCAGCCATAGTTGGAAAGATAATTTGATAAGGAAGCCAATGTAACTAGTCTCACGTCAAAATTCCTTCGGAATCAACGAGCATTATCGAAACAAGTCAGCATCCAGAATCTGTCTAGGTGCTGCGTCACCTTATTTCGTCCGTTGGGCCGTATATCGTCTTGAGCCCATTAGGGGGGGCGCGTCCAGGGTAGGCGATGACCCTAAGACCTTTATAATCATTAGCCTCCGCCGTCGTTAGGGTTTGGGTTTTGCTTAAGATTATTCTGTCTATTGACAGTCACCGTTCGTCGGTTTGTGGAACCCCGACTTGTGAACTTAATCATTCATCAGTTTGTAACAACTTTCTGAGCTGCGTTTTTTCGAGTTCTTGCTTGTGTTCTTTATTTCGCTGGCACGGATTAGCCTTCTTGGCGAGGTCAACCGGTTGGTGACATGGTTGATAACCCGAAGATTCGTGGTGCTAAGGTTGCAAGGTTCGAGCCTTTTGATCTGAAGCCGGATCGGTGTGTCGCGTTCCACTCAAAACGAGAGTTATCCAGAACCTAACGAAAGATCAGGAATCACGTCCCCATTAATATTTGTCTTACCAAAAGATGGTAACAACTTTAACCGGCAATTCAACGAATGCATGTATCTGTGTATTCTGTGACTGAGAACGAACTCAGTCCCTCGCCATGATAGGTTGTCCCACTCTGCCTGCTGAATGACACACCACCCCGTCGTCGACATTGTACCGTATATGGTATTCCCACGGCATGACGTTGCCAATGATGGACAGACTCGGCGATCGCTGCACTATATATATCCAGCACACGACGTCGTCGTCGTCAACCTGCTGCTCAAAGGAGCTGGACGCAGGCAGCGGCATGTCGGCGTCGTCGAAGTGCAGCAACATCGCCCGCCAAACAACCCAGACACCACCGGACGCTTGGAAGCACGCCTCGAACCTGAACCCATTCGCGCCACCCTAGGAGCCTCGTCTAGTTTAGCACAGCCGCCCAGCATGTAGAACGGCTCCACGAGGAACGTGAACGTCATGACCGAGTCGAAATTTGGGTTAATTTTGTCTAATTTAGGAAGGAAATTTAAATACGTCTGAATATTATTTCGATCAAAATTTTCCAAAAATCGCAAAATCCGTTTCTACCGCAGGGGTTACGTAATTTTTCATTGGACAGTACTAACCTGAACCCTGAGTCAAGCACCACATGGCGTAGCCACTCCTCCCGGGGCCACCTCGCCGACCGAGATTCGCTCCAGGTTGCAGCGTAAGACTGGACAAGACCGGGCTCGCCATGGAGCTGTGCTGCTGAGGCAGAGCCCGACCAAGGCATGTTTGAAATTGGGTTGTGGTGCCTTGAAGGGACAAAATTTGGTGGAGGCCGTATGCATGCATGGTCTCCAGACGGTCCCACATGGCAGCCATCAGGCGTATGTAGTGCATATTGTCTCTTAACAAAATTTTGTCCCTTTCGGAGGGTGGTGAGTAGCCCGGAGCATGGGTGAGCAGAGGATGAGTCTGAGCAGCGGACGAGGACAGACATCGATTTCCCTTGGGCGGACATGTAGCAGCTGATAATGGGAGCAGGCTATAGCCTATTTAGAATATAGATAACTAAATGCTTTGGTCCGCAATTTAAAATCTTACTATCCACCAAATTTTCATCCACTTGTGGCGTCCAATAGGAGTGTGCATATAGGTAGAGGATGCGTCTCCATATGGAATAAGTCTAAATACCCCTTGAACTATTGACATGTGACTAACCTAGGTCCTGAACTACAAAACCAAGTAACTAACATCCTAAACTTTTTGAAACGGTTCAAATAACACCCTGTGTTGGTTTTCCTGGGCGGTTTTGGCCATGTGGCGCCACCGTGGCGGCGGTTTGGCCACGCTGGCGGGCCGGTGGGCAGGGGAAGGGCGTGGGCGCGTGATGGATGAGGCTGACAACTGGGACCCACCTGTCAGCCAGCCGCCCTCTATTACTCCGCACCTCCTCCCCTCCATCTCTCTCTCCTACACGCCACCCGCTGTCTTTTCGTCTCTCCTATTCACGGCGCTCACTGAGGCGAGAAGGGCGAGGTGGAATGATCGGCGGTAGGTAACAACGATCGACTTCGACAATCTCCTCCAGGTCAGTGCACTGTCCTCGTTGCCCAGATTCGCCGCACGGATGATGTAGGTGGTGGTTAGTGTGATTTTGGTGGAGTGGGGTTTTCTCAGTTGAATGTTGGAAGGCATTCGATGGTCTAGGGTTTATGCAAATGTGTGTTTTAGTGGTAGTCCAGTTGTATTCGTGATTACTAAGCGGTAAAGGGGTTGCACGGGTTAGGGTTTTGTTTTTGTTAGTTTTTTCAATAGACAGTATGTAATCTTTAGTTGTTTTTGCTGATTTCAGGCGGAGGATGGTGAACATAGACATGTTATGCATCAGGTTTCATTATAAAGGTTGGTTTGAGACAGTGGGGCGTCATGTGCATCATTTGGGTGGGACATAGCTGATTCTTGGGTTGATGTGGACAAGCTATCATATTTTGAGATCAAGGGACATCTGGAAGATCATTACATGAGTGACAATGTCATCAGATTGTATTGGTTGAAGCCAAACATGGAACTGACAACTGGCCTTGTGTTGTTGACTGATGATGCTTCATGTTAGCAAATGCTTGAGGCTCACAGTGGTAATGGTTACTATCCAGAAGGAATGGTAGTGGACATATATGCTGAGAATGTGGGCACTTAGTTGGTTGCAGATGACCAAGGAATTTGGGCAGGAGATGAGGATGATGATGTAGTTGATGTAGAGGCAGTTGAAGTGGTGGCAGCAGAGGACGAAGGTCATGATAATGTATTTGATGAAGCATCTCCAGGTAGTGCAGACATTGGACATAGTGGAGATAGTGCAGGTTGTGCAGCAAGTGCAGACGAATGAAAAGTGGACAGTGGCATGTATTGGAAGGATGACAAGGACATGAGATCATTCTGTGCTTTCTATAAGTCCCCTTTAAAGACAACAACAAGTGAGCAAAATGTGGAAGGCAAAGGAAAGAAAGTGATTTCTAAATTTGAAGGCTGCTCGGAAGAAGATTTAGATGAAGATTATGTTCAGCCCCTATCTAAGGATAGCTCTGCAGAGGATGATGAGGCTCAAGAACTTAGGAAGTTTGCTTATGAAATTAGAAGGAGGCATAAAGCAGAGAAGCTTGGAATCCATGGTACTTAGGTTGTGGCAATTGCTCCTAGTGATTTTGTCGGGGGCCAAACAACCGGCCTGTTAAGCCCCTGGCTAAGCAGAGTTAAGTAAACCGCGATTAAGAGCTCGCATCCGGCCCAACGAGGGCTAGACCTTATGGGCCGTCGATCCAACGAGTCGTGGAGGGCCCAACGTAACCCCGACTAAAGCCCGCAGGCGGACCGCGCCGCGTAGCCCCTGGAACGAGAGCACGACCCCTAGGGCACGCGGCTCGCACGACCCCTGCGGGACAAAAGGACTCCTGGGGTCGCGACCTGGGAGGCCGCGGCTCGCACGACCCTCCGCAGGCGCCTTCACTCAGAAGCAACCAAGGCTTACGCCCCACGCGTGAACCACGACCCAGTGGCCTACACGAATGGTCAAACCACGTCCTCTCCGCCTGCGCCCCACGTAGGGCATGGGCAGAGAGCATCTTGACCGCACTGTGCGTCAGTGCAGGGCATGGACGCGAGTACCCAGCGGCACTGTTAGCCAGAGCTGGGCGTGGCCCGGCATTTGACCGTACTGTTAGCCAAGAGCAGGTCATGGCTCAGCGTCTAATCGCCCTAATGGTTGACGGTCCGGACAGCCTGTCCGTCACGACCCACTCCCATGCCGTACGACGCCATTAAGTCCAGGCCAATACAATAAGCGCTCTAATCAACTGTTCAGCCTCTCCGTCCATTGTGGAGGCATGGGCAGACACTCCGGCTACAAGACCACACCGACGACCGCTTCATATCAGTACGTACGACATGAGGAAGAAGGACGCCCCGACCCCAAGAAGGCAGACGAGCCACTCCACCATTGTCCTTTTTTCTTTCTTTTCCTGAACGACACGCCCATACTTCCTCCACGATACATGTAAGGCCGTTCCCTCCCTTCATCTATAAAAGGGAAGGCGAGGCGATCCATTCCATGAGGAGCAAGCTTTAGACGACCAAAAAACCTCTCACACGCATCACCACACGCCACGATATTGGCACCATGCTCAATCAGAGACTTGGGAGCCCCTCCCTCTCTCGAACCGTTTGTAACCCCTACTATGAACCGCCGCTAAGTAACACGACTCTTTCGAACTGGACATAGGGCCTCTCGCCCGAACCAGTATACCTCCCCGTGTCCTCTTAGCGAACCATCCGGGCATAAACGCGCATCTATAAATTTACTAGTTGGTGCTTTCATAAAACACCGACAGTTGGCGCGCCAGGTAGGGGCCTTGCGCACTTCGTCTCCAAACCAAAAGTTCCGGATGGCCAGATCCCACAACCTACAGCTCCCTCCGGGCACCCACGTCCGGTCCGGGAACCTCGACTTCATCAGCATCGGGGTGGATTATGACATGGTACTCCTGCCCCCAACACCAACGTCGATGCCATCTCCGCGTCATTCACCGACCTACGCCTCTACGCTGATAGATCGACCCGACTCGGCAACGCCGATCGCACCAAGTCAGCTCGTTCCGGCACATGATGCAGGAAAAAGGGCCACCGTAGGAACCAGGACGCTCAACGATGACAGCAGCCTAGGAAGGCGTCTCGACATCTCTCCAACACGCCCATGCCCAGCATCGCGACGGCTGCCGTCGGCCCCAGCTTGAAGAGCAACGACGACAATCGACCGGGCGGCATCCATGACATCCCGACGAACAGCGATGAGTTCCAGGATCTGGAGGCACTTCACCACTTCCTCGGCCTCGGCGACTACCTCCTCAGCGACTACAGCAGCGACGACAACGACGACGGCTACGAGCTCACCTGGCCATGATTTCGGCCATGATCAGT
This sequence comes from Chrysopogon serrulatus, assembly GCA_015844335.1. Classification (NCBI taxonomy): domain Eukaryota; kingdom Viridiplantae; phylum Streptophyta; class Magnoliopsida; order Poales; family Poaceae; genus Chrysopogon; species Chrysopogon serrulatus. Next base: position 11,732 of record JADLZL010000398.1, on the reverse strand, counting down.
AGACCGACAAACCCACTCCTTAGCTAAACTCTCGCGCACATTACGATTACCCCGATTTACTCGCCTTATGTAATGTTTAAATTCTTGTATTAATTTTATACTGTGGATTTGTACTAATTATGAAATCCAAACCATGTATAACAAGGTCCGAAAAAAGGGCTGGGGTTCGCAGGCCTGCCCGCGGAGCGATCACGGCCGCCCCGGACCGCCAGAGTGAGGGGCGACCCGAGAAAGAAGCCCGCTAGCAGCCTAATTTTCTGAGCACACGAAGTGATTAGGGCTTTCTCGGGCCGTGTTCGAGTCCAAGGTTGATCTTTGATTAGGAAATTTTTGCGGAAAAGGCATCGAGCCCATGAGCCCGCGGACGGCTCGGGAAAGTACGAATCAACTACCTGGTTTTATAAGGCTGGTCACGTCGCGCGCCGCAAAGGCCGGGAACCTGGGCCTCACTCGAATCACCCGTTAGTAACTCACCGGGCACTACGCCTTGACCCAATCGAAGGGAAGGCACAGCGTTGCCCACCTCCTCCGACCCCACAAAAGGGTCACGTAGGGAGAAGACTCGACCTCCAAACCGGGCCCATGTGTTTGCAAGGGCGCCGGGGGCTCGAGGGCAGAAATGTCCAAAATAATTAAACTAGAAAAATCCCCAGGGGTGAACGCGTACGACCCCCCATGCCACCGGGGAACGCGCGCGATTACGACCCCAAAAACGCGATCCCCAAGTTTACAAGGGATCGTCTTTCCGAACACCCCGTTCCGTGTTTGCTTACTCTTTTGAGATCGTCTCTCGACTTTTTCCAATATACTTTGATCACACGGATTGAAAACATAAACAAATGCACAAAAATTATGAACTAAACAGATGATTTTATTTATTTCCCCTTCTTCTGCATTACATAGTTTTTACAGAACAGAGGGGGGAGGGGCAAGGTCGCCATCCTGAACCTATAGCTCCCCGGCCAGGATCTGGTCCACCGGGGAGAGCGCTACTGCGACCCCCGTCGCCTCCTCGTACTCCAAAGCCAGCGGGAGGGGCGTATTCCTCCGAGCCTCGCCGGCAGGGAAGCCGGCGACGTCGGTCGTCGACCCCCGGTGTGCGCCTCCGCCATCGCCAGCCCGACGACCGCACCCCCGCGGATCTGCGCGCACCACCGAGGCGTTGACGCAGACCTGCGCCATCTCGAGGCGCTCGCGGACGTTGCCGGCAGGAGCATGGACGAGGTCAGCAAGGGCCGTCCCGACGGCTGCCAGAACCTCCATCTCTGCCAGCGACTCTGTCAAACACAAGATGAAGACGTCAGGTCAAGGGGATGACGAAAACACAGTCAGAGTGACAAAAAACCCTTACCGGCGTAATGGTGGTCCGCCTCCTCCCGCTGGCGGCGGATGATACGGTTCTCCTGCTCGAGCTCCGCCACCACCACCGGAAGGGTGGCGAACGCCGAGAACCTCCTCAAGAGGAAGCGGGGGGTGGGGGGGCAGACGGCTCCACCGCCGCCGGAGGAGGAACGAACGAGCGGCCCCACCGCCGCCCGGGAGGGGCGAAGCGGCCCCGCCGCGCTGCCAGGAGGAGCGACCGGCCTTGGCGCCACCAGAGGAGGAGCGGACGGCCCCGCCACTGCCGGGGAAGGGGCAGGAACATAGCCCACCGAAGAAATCTGGCAGGTACGGAGCAGCCGTCCTCCGGCGAACCCTCGCCTGCGCACGTTGCGGGCGGGCGAAGCCACGGACTCCTCCGAGTGGACCCTTCTCACCGGCACGACCCTCTCCATAGCAGCAAGGATGGTGGGGAGGCAAAGAAGCAAGGGAAGGACAAGAGAATAGAGGAGCGAAGGCAGGAGGGCAAGGCGAGAAAGCAAAGGCAAGGGTGAGAAGAGGTCGAGCACCACGACCCCTTTTATAGGGTGCGGGGAGACCCCACGGGTCGCTGCGACCAAGGGGGCGGAAGATCCCTCGCGTTCCCGCCCAGCGCCCCATCAGCCTACCACCTACCATATTAATTCCGGCACCAGATTTGAAGCCGCAGCGTCATACGCGCTCACTCTGGATAAGCTCGGGCGCGGGCTCCGAAGCCCAGCAGACCGACGCGTCCTGTCGATTCCCCGACGGTCCAGGGGCACCATTATTGCTGGGGGCGAACCGTCCAGCAACGCATCCAAAACTGACACACTCCACTACCCTGAAACGAGCACATCAGTCTCTGCGGACGTGGCCCACGTCTCCAGAGACTCGGGGGCTACACCCGGCGGGTGCGCTCGCGCGCACCCACTGGAGAAGTCGGAACGACACCTCGATGACAAGTCCCTACAGGCGTGGACCCACACCTACAAAGACTCGGGGGCTACTGTCAGGGGCCAAACAACTGGCCTGTTAAGCCCCCGGCTAAGCAAAGTTAACTAAACCGCGATTAAGAGCCCGCATCCGGCCCAACAAGGGCTAGACCTTGTGGGCCGTCGATCCAACGAGCCGTGGAGGGCCCAACGTAACCCCGACTAAAGCCCGCAGGCGAACCGCGCCACGCAGCCCTTGGAACGAGGGCACGGCCCCCAGGGTACGTAGCTCACACAACCCCTGCAGGACAAAAGGACTCCCGGGGTCGCGACCCGGAAGGCCGCGGCTCGCACGACCCTCCGCAGGTGCCTTCGCTCAGAAGCAACCAAGGCTTGCGCCCCACGCGTGAACCACAACCCAGTAGCCTGCATGAACAGTCAAACTAAGTCCTTTCCGCCTGTGCCCCACGCAGGGCATGGGCAGAGAGCATCTTGACCGCACTGTGCGTCAGTGCAGGGTGTTGACCGGTGGATAGCGTCAACATTTAATAGTGCAATCAACATGAGAATTGATCCATACACTTGCAAATAGAGAAGTATAGAGTTTTATCTGACAAATTTCATGAGCTTTGGTGAATTATTATTTTCTAGGGATTGTTCTAGAAAACCACGGAAAAGGGCCTAACTATCAAACGGAGTAACGAAACTTGATGCCAACGAAACCCCGCACATTGGACTTAGGAAGGATCTAGAAAACACCACAACAAAGCGGAGCGCAAACGGTGAAGTGGTGGGGCCGGCCGGCCTAAGGAAAAATGCCGGGCGGCCTCCCCTAAAAGAACCTCCTACACCCTTCTGGAAGCTTCCTCCACCGCCTTTGAGGGTCAACATCCACCGTACCTTAAGTCGGTTTGATCAAACGGCCATCGTGTATCCCACCGGACTATAAATATAGGGCCAGACCCCCTAGGGAAAACCCTAATTCATTCTATCTCAATTCATTTGGAGAGCTAGAAGCCCTAGCTCATTTAGAGTTCTTGTAATTAGAAAATAGGGAGAGAGGAGAGGAAGAAATAGAAGAGGAGCCGGCTTGTCGGATCTTCCTCAGCTTTGTACCTCTACGGAGACAATTCATCTTCAAGTTCTTCAGTTGGTAACTCTAAGTCTTCTATTTGATTAAGTTTTGTTCTTACTTTACTTTGTTTACGGGATCTTAGCTCGTATTGAGTGCTCTAGTTAGCGTACATGACTAGAGTAGTAATCGTTAGCGTAGATATAGTGTCTAGGCTAGGGTTTACCTGAGTTTGCGCCAAATTCTTACGGTTAGTTGTGGTAGCCTTCAGAGGTGACAGCTTTGTTGGCCTTCGTATTCCATCACGTCAGAGTTGGTGTTTCGTAGAGCTTTTGGCAGCCTTCCCCAACTACCTTCTTCTCAGTCTTATTCTGTGAACATGCACACTGAGCAAGATGCTGCCAACTACTATTAAAGCTCTACTTGAACCTATGGGCCAAACCAAAGAACAAAAGCGATATCACCATCACTAGAGGTAAGCAACCATCAAGACCTCCATCTCTTAAGATGGAGAGATACACAAGAGTGGAAGAAGAAGACCTATCGGTAAACTTTAAATTTCGTACCCTTGCCATAAGGTAATATGGTAGTTATCTAATTAATTAGTATTTCTGTCTACATTAATAAATTTACCTTAACATATTCATCTTTATAAATATTAAAAAGAAAATAAAATAAAATAAAAATCTTTATTGCTTCATTTATCTGCATCATAAAATATTAAAAGTCCCACATGAATAAACTTATGGTAACCCTGTAGGAATATTTACTGTGGTGGTATAATAAAAATGATAATAGCATCTGTATTCACTTTCTTGCATTATAAAAAGCCTAAGCCCCATAAGAATAAATATTCTCTGTAGAGGCATAAAAATACAACTATATATATCATGCACACATATTTAATTTCTGCATAATTAAATTAGAAAATCCTAAAAAAGAGAATCCTACTAGAACTTGTCAATTTGAAATCAACTCATAAGAACAATCAATCACTTATTGGCTGACCGCTAACCTATTATTAAATTCGAGCCTCCGGTTTTGGTTTTCTTGTTGGAGTATAATTATGCAGAACAACATTATGACAAGAAGAGAGTCTATTAGTGGCACCCACCAGAACCGCTGCTGGTTAGCTCACTCTGAAGATCATCGACACCAAGTATTACAAATATCTAGCTTGGGGGATGAGCATCCCCTAGTTATCAGGTAACTATACCAAGGCGAATATGAAGTCTATTTTATAGTCATAAAATACCAAAAATATATGGGCACATAAAGGTCCATGTCTTTAGAGTCTTGTGAGACCAATAGAAATAAAAAGATGAATAACAAATTAAAATCAAAAAACTTATCTATATATTAAGGTGTGATCATAGAGTGTGTCTAGTTAGTAAGAGTCAAATAAAAACTAGAGAATATTAAAATTTTATCTTGGAGATGACGAATAGTTGCTCTACCGTAATTCCTTTTAAGTGCCTAATTTTTAACCATGAATTCTTCTAAGTTTTGGATATGACTATTTTGATATAAGAATTTACTCTGAACCTGAAATTTGTGGAGGCATATGTTTGAGCTAAGTCTAGGTAATTGATTGATATGATATATGAAGGTCTAAGCTGTTATTTATCTTATTCCTAGCATTACTAAGTTCTAGAGATTTATTCTAAAAAACCAAAATCTTACATGATGAGATCTTGTATGATGAAGTTTGAATCCCTACCAAAGCCATATAATACAGTTAGAGTTAGGAAAACCTTTGCGCATTCAGCTCCTTGCTTTTCATTGAGTTTAGTCAACCTTTGGTGTATACCTTATGAGAGCCTTGTCATGCTTTTAAAATCAAGATCACTTACACACTCCACCCATATATGCATTACTTCTATTCTAGGATGTAAGCGCAGTCATTTCCACTTTCATCTAGATCCAGCTTAAAAATGTTTTTCTCCTACACTAGGAGTAAACACCCAAAAATATACCCTATAGGACAGCCCCCATTTAACTGCTCTAAGTTCTTATCATTATCTCTTCAATTATTTATATTCAAAGGATGCATGTGGCTATGCAAAAGTATTGAAAAAAAAGAGAGAAAAAGAAAAAGGGGAGTAAAAGATGGACAAGTGTCCCAACAATTAAAACAATGGGTACATAGATGCCCGCCTCCCAGATCAATAAAAAAAAGAGAAAGAAAGAGAGAATAAAGATAGCCCATGTTTTCCCGCGAAAAGTTCTACGAGGGGAGTTATTTTTAAAGAGCAAAAGTAGAATTAGGATTAGCCACTAAATACCATATATACACCTATCCACCATATTCCATACACATGCACATCTTGATTTGATTGTATGCCTCGATTCTCTGTGGATCCATTGTTTGACTTTACAACATATGAATTGCAAGTATGCTCATCCTTGTTATTGCCACTCCTACGAGCTCCACTATAAATGCTTAGTTGTAGGAAGGCATGACATTATTAATGTCTCAAGTGAGATCGATAAATACTATATATTAAGAGACTTGAGGGTGCCATACAATCATGCTCTAAGTTTTATTTTGAAAATTTACAAAACTCGGAATATTGGTACTGTGAAGAATTTGAGACATAGTGCTTGACTTGATTGTTCTATCTTTCGATTGCTCAAGACTTATGTAAAAGCCGTAAAGCTCCATAGTTAAAGGTAAAACGAGTAAGTTTGAAAGTTAGAACAGTTTTTATCCAAACCGGAGGAAAATTTATGTTTAAAAGCAAGTGTGCTTAAAAGAAATAAAAGTATTGCAACAACTCCCCGATCTAAATATTTTAATAATTAGGCTTAGGTTGTTTGCCAAGAGACCGCAAAAAAGTAAGCTTGGGGGAGTTGTTGATGGTGGATAACGCCAACTTTTATTAGAACTTTAGATATGAAAAGGCACATGAATACACACTAGTCTAGGGTTTTACTGACAATTTCCACGAGTTTTGTATATTCTATATTTTCTAAGGATTATTTCAGAAAAGCATAAAAGAGGGATTAGAGTGCATAATTATCATAAACTTATCCACATCGGCAAACATCATCATCAGAATCAGGAAGGGTCTAAAAGACACCGAAGCAGCGGGACACGCTGGGGCCACCAGGTGGGGCCGGCCGGCCCCACCCTGGCGCCGGTCGGCACCCTAGGTCAAGCGGCGGCGCTCCCCTTGAGTCTTCCTCCCACGCTTCCTTGGAAGCCAAGCAGAGCATCCCTCCGTCGATTTAAGGTCGGTTTGATCCGACAGTGCACACAACATGAAGACGCGAATCGATGACGTGGCGGTTCCTTGCCCCCTACTCCACCTTGGCCTATATAATGATGCCCCAAGGCCCCTCCAAGGGGCATTTTACACCCCAGGGCTTCATATTCTCTACATAATTAGGGTTAGGGTCCCTCTAGTTGATCTAGTTCTAGTTCATCTAGTTCTAGTTCATCTAGTTGTAGCAATTAGGAGAGACTAGTTCTTCTAGATCTAGTCTTGTTTAGATTAGTAAGAGAGATTGAGTAGAGGAGTAGAGATTCTGAAGGAGTTCCGGCCTGTCGGTGCTTCTTCATGGCTGTATTCTTCTAGATTCAGCTCCCTCGCCCGGAGCTGCGTTCTGAGGTACTTTTGTATTCGACATTCCGATTCAAGTAAGCAGTTGTTCTTTTTTGTTCTTCAGTTCACATCTCATACTGAGTGCTTTGATCTTGGTCATTACTTGATTAGAGTAGTATTTCATAGTGTAGGCGTGGTGCCTAGACTAGGTTTACTTGTGAATGTCCTCCGATTTGCCTGGATAGTGGTAGTCCGTGTAGGTGACAAATGCATTGGTTCCTCTCGTAGTCCACTTTCCGTTAATAGGACTGATAGGCTTATAGGTGCTTGGTAGGAGATTACTCTGTTTCTTCTCCTATTCGGGTTACTTGCCCAGTTTAGAACGGTATTATGCAAAGCTTACCGGTTGTCGAACTAGAGTTCAATAGCTATTTCCTCTTTCTTGATATTATCTAGCCTAATTGTAGGGTTAAGTCTATATACTTTGTCATCATCACAACTGTTCCCTGTGGATACGATATTTAAAACCTCCGGGTAAAATGTGACACCGGTATGATATCTATGCGCTTGCGGATAATCCTACTTAAAACTTATTTAATGGAGTACGCTTAATTTATACCAACACTGGCCAGCGCCCTTGCCGCAGCTCCACAACGCCCCACCACCTCACCGGAGTTCTCCGCGCCGCCGGTGAGAGCCAACATCAAAGCCCCCTCTTTTCTCCTTCTTGTCGACATCCTATGCTTTGAGATGGGCCTTTGTGCCACTTCTATACGTTGCAGGAATGTCGCAGCCAACGTTCCACCACTCCTGGCCACGTTCCGCCTTCGCTGGCCAGTCGTAGCCACTCTGGCCACCTGCAGCCTGCCCCGGCTGGCCGCAGCTAGCCGCTGCCCACCAGCAGGCGGCCAGGGCTGGCCAGAGCTGGCTGCAGACCGGCCTCGGCTGGCCACAGCCGGCCGGAGGTGGCCAAACGTGGCTACAGCAGGCCACGGCTGACTGCCGCCGCCCTTCGGCACTTCCGACATCGCTCCGTGAAGCCCCCGCCACCGTGCCCTTCTCCTCCGACAAGGTCGACATATTGAAACCCCGCCGATGCCATCCACGGCATCGGCAAAGCTCCTCGCTTTTCCATTCCTATTCTCAATGTCGCACTTTATCTATATCATATCTATCTATGCTATGCCCGTGCCGTGCCTTCACACCGGTCTATCTTGTGCTATGGATATGTGTCACTCGTGTCGATTGCTTTGTGTTGTGGATGTTGGATTGGTTCTTGTGTGTTTGTGCGATATTGTCTATGGCCCGAGTCTTCGAGCCAGTTGAGAGAGCGACGTGTCTGAACGTGCGATTCCGCTATGATCGTAACACCGAACATGATCCCTCCCTCTCTTTGTATTTTAGTTAGCTTCGTCACAATGCGACCGTTAGACCCTATTCGACCCTAGGACGTGATCATCATGGACTCGACACGATACGGATGTTACCTGTATTAGGTGAGCCCTGTGATGACCTAGTCCGGTGGGAGATGAACTCGGAAACGAAGATCGTGGGAGCGATGAGATCCAACTCGTTAGGTGAAGCCCATGGCCGCGAGTTGCCTCGCCATGACCATCGGGCTCCACCTCCTTTCTTAATTTCTTTTCTTGTGCTATTTTCTCCACCACTTCATATGCTTGCACCACCTAGACCAGAGCATTCCTCGGTTCTTGTGATGACAACCGCATCACTACAAACCTGAGGAATAGCTTTTGCCGCTTAGTTGCACGGAGGTCATGGTGCTCTATGGGGTGGCGTGGATCGTGGAATCGTGGAAGACCTCCGTCTCTTCTTTCGACCACCGTCCTTTGCCATGACGGGTAGGTCGAGAATAGTGTGGGACCATTTTTCTTTTGCTCTCCTTCGGTTCTCACCAATCCAGTAAGGCATGGATCAAGTCTCTCATTCCAATCTTCGATTCATGTCTTTCCCCATGATGTGTGGATCGAAGTGCTGCGGGGCCAAGGGCCCCTTTTCTCGCTTATCTATGTTTGTTAATGCTCTTTATTTGCCTCTTGTTCCCATCCCTTTGATTCCCATCGATCACAATGGCGAGTGGGTCAAAGGGAGGTGAACCTCGCATTTTCCCTCTCCTAGTTCTTCCATGCTTAAGCCTTTGTATGCTTGTACCTGTTGAGACCGTAGCATCTCTTGGGTTCTCTCGGTGACAAAAAACCGCTGAGAACTCTAAGAATGCTTTAGTGCATCTAGTGCACCTTGGTCGAGGTACCTTACCAGTGGATTAGGCACTCACGCTTTCTTGTGCGTCACTCATCTCTGATGCCCTGCCTTTTTACCGTGGCATGTGCATTGGAAGGAGTAGACCACCGTCCCCTCTCTTTTCTACCCTTTATTTTTTCCCCGTTGGCCCGTTCTGTTCGATCCTGTCATAGCCATGACGATTGGATCAAAGACCGGACTATCTCTTCTAGTTAGTGAAGCTATGGTCTATGCCTCATTCACGGACTATGTGAGTCGACCCAATCGACCGTTGGAAAACCATCCTCATTGAGGATGTGACCAAGGCCATGACATGGACATGTCTAGCTAACTCTCTTTCTCTCTCCCCTGTTGTGCTACTCGCTTCTCGGCTCCCGACGTTGTTGTGTCATGTGGGTCCAGGGGGCCTGTAGCTGCTCCTCTGTTGTTCGTGTTCCAATCTCGTTTGCTACCGTCGACTGTCATGGCGGGTAAGCTGACGTACCTTGGAACCAAGCCACAAGCCTTTGGATTTGCGTTACTCGTTCTTTCTTGATTCTTATCTAGTGGTTATGGCTTACGGGTTAGAGGCTACAAGGGCCAAACCCTGTTGTTCCTATTTTCTTTTCCCTCTTGCTTGTGATCCTCTGGTCCCCGCTAATTTCCATGACGTTCGGATTATGAGGCCACAAGCCATGGTGTTTGTTTAAGTTAAGTTAGGATGAAGGCCTCTTTTCTTGGAGCCGTACAGGTCGACATGGTTGACCCGGGACGTACTGGCTATTTTGAGGCCTCTATCCGAGCTCATGCTTAACAAACAACCACTTCTGTTTGTTTGGAGCTCGAGGATCAGACACTCCACAAGGGCTAAGTCTTTTTAGTGTTTATTTGGAGTTATCTGGTTCCTTCGTATCTTGTTGCCTTTTTTGGGGTGTACTTGGATTTTGGTTAGGGATTGATTTCTCTTTTGTCTTGTTTGTCGCTATATAGAGGTAGTTGCATCACAGTGACGATGGATAGACCGGAGATCCGCTGGAGGAGGAGGTGCGAAGAGCAACCAGATGTGGATGACTATGGATTGCTATAAACAGGTGGCACGTCCCACCCATCCTTGTAGAATCCTATTAGGCATGCAATGTGTAGCTGCTAGTGCTTTTTATACAAATGAACTATGATAGGATACATGGTAGATTGCTTGATAAGCCAATACCTTGACGCAACCTTTCCCCTGCATACCCGCTGCTAGGATAGACACTCGCCTACTTCATGATACTTGCTACACACTTACGCTCTACTTATACATGCTTGTGTGTGGCTAAGGCACGTGGTGCCGTAAACTGGATAACCGGGGATAACATGGGAGAGATCTTGGCGTGTGTCATGGGTGTGTGGTGAGGGTTGTGTCGACTGGGCAGGATCTACGACGAGTCGGGGGACAAGTCTTGCCGAGGGAGTGTGGTTGCACTCCCCATGTGAGAAAGTACCTATGGTGGGTACATGTGATGTGAGTAGATTCCGGGGAGGAGTGTCTTCGTGGGATGAATCCCTGGAATGGAGGTGCCGTCGAGGCATGGGGCACTGAGCCCCCTTATGAAGATATCCTGTCTAGTCCCACTAAGGACTGATTGGGCGAAGGTGCGGTTCATGGGACCTTTTGTGCACACCACTCGTTCCTGATGGGCGGGAAATGACTTGATGGCTAGCTGGCCCCCTGCCATTACTACTAGGTTGTTAGGTGATAGTGTAGGGAGGTACGGGTGTTGAGACCCACAACCTCCTAAGACAGCATGGTACCCTTTGGGATCCGGCACCACATCTCACAGTCTCAGCGTGCCAGTGGACTTCGGGGTGCCCCAGAGCTGAGTGGTAGGATGGCATCGGGCCAATTAGGCGGCGGCTTGGTATCAGCCTAGGCGAGGCATCGTCGATGATGGCGATCTTGTGGTTCCAGGTGTACAAGCTCTGCAGAGTTACTAAATCTATACGTATAGCCATGTCCCCGGTACGAACATTCCCATGAGTTACCAGATATTCGTTATAGTGAGAGGTGTCCTTCTTCTTTTCTCCCCTGGGTGTTGTTGGATTCTGACTTAGGCCATTGAGGCAAGGAGGAGCAGGAGTCTTCCTTGCCGACTAGAGAGTGAGAGTGTGGTGAGATATATGGATGTGGATGTGGATGTGGATGGGATGGACGGATGTATGGATGAGATGGGTTAAAACCTGATGAACTATATTATATTTATATTATGAATTGGCATAGGAAAACTACAGCCAAATATAGGCCTTTTCTCTACCCTTGCTTTCCACGTACTACATAGCAAAGCAAAGCATAAGGTGGGAACCAGTGGCCAGTACAAATCATACTGATAGAGTTGAGCAGGTTTGGTACCCGAGGATGACTACGACGATAATGAAGCTGGAAGGACTAGGTGGTCTCTTCCCTACACTCAAGTTTGGTTAAGGAGATCAAGTCTACACTAGCTGATACTCTACCCCAACTCTGATGATATCCCGTGAAGGAGGAGCCTTCACCCGCTATGGCGCTATGTCTACTCTGATTTTGACTCGCGTGTGTTTATCGCTAGGATACATTGTACCTAG